>JAQQAC010004068.1:19312120-19399753 GCA_029783875.1 Phataginus tricuspis
GAGAAAGGGCTCCAAGAAAGGCAATTAACTTAAAATGAGACCATTAGGGTGGTCCTAACCCGACTGTTGCCCTTATAAGGAGAGGATGGGATGTCCGGGATACATGCAGAGGAGAGGCCATGGAAGGCCACAGGGAGAAGATGGTCCCCTGCAAGCCAAGGAAAGAGGCTTCAGGAGAAACCAAACCTGCCAACACCTTGATCACAGACTCCAGAACTGCCAGCCCGCAAGCATTGCTGCTCTCCCTTCCCCTGCGGTGCACACGTGCACACACACACACACACATTCAGCTTCTTCGAAATTTCCTAAGGCCTCCTCCAGGGCCTGAGATGAGCCAGGGCCAGCAGAACCCTCTCGGTGGGGCACCCTGGCCTGTACCAGTATCTACATGGGCCCCAGTCCCCCTTCATCCCCTTTCTGGTGCCCCTCTACCATCTACTATGCACATGAGTTTGCTCCAAGGGATTCATGCCACAGCATTTCTTGAGGTCTTGGATTCATGCTGAATGGTCTCTTGTGGTATATCGAGGAACCTGGTTCCAGGAGGGCACCCTGGCAAGTGGATTGCTCCTGCTGTCTGGTGTCATATTTCTTCCACAGAATCACGTAAGATTGGGCTCCAGAATGTCACTGACACGATGATTTTAAGTGACTCTCAACCACTGAACAGATATGGTCAAAGTTCAAGACCAAGGACCCTTGGCTTGAGCTGAATGTATGGGCCCATGTGTCCACTCTCACCTGGCTTTGTTTTGTGGTGCTGCCTCTGACCTTTAGCACCCATGGGCAACCCAGGATGTCAGCAGGCATCCTTTATTCTGTGTGACCCCAACTGATGTCCTCATCAAAATATGAAATTGCGCAAGGACATCATGCTTTCCAGGTCGGCTGAAGCCTTGTGCCATCCCCTGGGTCCGCAAGGCCTCTCTTCTTTCTCCCCTTACAGTCCTCTCTGTCCGTTGCAATGAATGGAAGGCAGGGTGCAGTTGACATGAAAATGATCACTTTCTAGGAGCGAGTGATTACTACATAGAGAATTCAAGAGAAGACAGAGTTGGAAGATGTATTGTTCTATGCCCATGTTATAAAATTCCAAGTGGTAAGTTAAACATAACCAGAAAACAAATTATTATTCATATTTTCCTGCATCCTCTGGATAAGACTTGCATTTGTGTTCATTATCAATGAAATACAGCAACTTCTGAGGGAAGTCATCGGATGCCGATGCTCATGAGTGGCATGGAGGATAATACAGCATCATTAAGTAAGGACGTAACCAGCATTCAGTGGATGGTATTACAGGCCAGTAGAACCACAGATCTGTATTGTTGCAATGCAAAGGGGTCGTGAGTAATAATGTTGCTACATTCTTCTCATGGTGGGCGATAGCCAGGAATAGTGCATTTTACAATAAAGAACATGGAGAATAAAGAAGAATCTTCATATACACTGACTGAATATTAAGTACATAAGTACCTCATCTGTATCCAATATCCTAAATTAGGTCCAATAAAACACAATACTTCACATGGCCATTGAATTTTGTAACACTTTTTCAAACAAATGATTTATGTAGAAAGAGGCCCCACAGACATTATGTGTCTGAGGTCTCGCATACCTAGGGGCAGCCCTGTTTTTAAGAAATTATTTGAGGATCTGCTTCAACCCATCAGTAATTTTTTTTTTTTAACCAGACGTTCAGGGATCCAGGAAGCAGGAGGCTCAAGCCAGAAAAGCAAAGGTAAGTCTCAGATTAACAAGTATGAACACAAATCTAGAATTCAGTTCGTATAAATCAGAAGAGAATAGAGGGTTCCTGGGAAAAGAAGAGGACTTGTTGCATAGCTAATATAATTTTAAAATATTGAAATAAGCAAATGACAAGAGCAAAATTGTGATTAAAGAAAAACAGTTCAATTAGAAACTCTTGGAAAAACAAACTGCTGCACAAGACAGGCAGTGTAATCATTGCCGTCCACTGGGCTCTGCCGTGAACCACATTTACTTAATCACACTTAGGGAAACGGCTCACCAATTTCAGACTTTTATAAACAAGGCCTGAAACAGTTATGATCATAAAACAGAATGTAAGTGTCATCAACTTCGGCAACGCAGGCATAAAAATTCAAATGATAGAAACTGGGAAGAGACAAGCAGTGGAGAAAGGTGACGTGAAGGGCTGGGTGCCAGTGGCTTCATCTTTCAAAGGGAGAAGTCAAGGATTATAGCCCATGATGAATTTAGAGATAAAATGGTATATTTTTTGAAGTTACAAAGTTATCCTATGAATAAACTAAAAATAGTGACAAGACTCTAATGGGAGACAAAGCAGGGAGAGGGTCGGTATAACGAGCTGGATACTCATAAACCAGAGCAGTTGATACAAGATAATGTTTAAAACTAAATTCAACAAGACCTTATCTTCTAGAGAATGGTATCTGACATGCAGTTGGGGTAGGAAACTATTTTTTTCATTATAAATATTTTATTTTAAAACTATGTGCAGGCATTTCCTTGATAAAAATATTTAAAAAGTTTAAATTCAAAATAAACTCGTTTAATGTCTCGACAAGATGACCTCTAAGTTTCTTTTCATATCTAAAATCCAAGGGAAGTACTCCCAAGGCTTAGTCTACTCAGGAGGAACGCTGAAAATTTTCTCTTCAGAAACGATGACAGTCTGACTGGAAGCCTGTCTACGCCACTAGGAGTCACAAACATTATTTGGATACATGTCAGATTTTCACTCCTGACCTTATTTTATCTTCTTGACAGCTCTATGAAGCAATTATTATAATCACCTGCACTTTAGAAATGAAATTCAATGAGACTAAACTAATTGTCCTGAATGACATGAGTTTTACGACTAACTGCATGGCCTCATCAAAGTCCCTTCCTTTCTCATAATATTATGTCTTAAGTTGGGCAGAAAGAGAAGAGTAAAAAAAATTCCCTGCCGAGAGCCAATCCCTAGTGAGATATAGACGCACTGCCCTGTGATTATAGGTGAACTCGTCTGGGCATCTGATGGAAGGGGGCTGCCAGCTTATAGCCTTCCTCTCTACTAGGGCCGTCTGTCTGCACACTTCCCCAAGGCTTTGAGGGTTCATCAAAGGACCTGGAAAGACCCACCTCAGTAACTGGCACCAATGCAGTGCGTGGCCTCCAAAAGGCACTGGCTGTGATCACTTGGACCCCCCAAATTTAGCACTTTTCCTTATGCTTGGCCCACCCTCATTCTTGACATCTCTTACAAGTCCCAACACACTCCTCATTTCTTTCCTATGTGGCCGCGAGGAGACTGCTTCGAGGACAGTGGCTCTCAGGATTGGGGAGCTCCAGGAACATTCTGGGCGGGGTACTGCTCAGGCCTGCCGGAGGGAACTTCCCAATACTTGCCTTTCCAGGAAGTGCTGGGCCCCTCAAGTTACCTGCTCGGCAGCAGAGAGTCTAAAGAAGGTGTGCTTCACGTTAACATGACAACACAGCCCTTGACTTGCAGAAACTCCCTAAGAAACTGAGGAGAGCTATATAAATATCCATCAAAAATATTACTCCAAGTGGCTCTGCCAAATTGGAGACTGCAACCTCGTAGCAAATTTGTAAAGTCATCATGGGCCTCCTGGTCTCCACGTCATCCCTCCGCCTTTCTGTTCTGTCTCCTTTCCCCTCCACCAACCCCGGCTGCCCAGGGGTGGGCTCTGTGGCGCTCCCTCCACTTGGGCCAAAGGAGGGCTGCCTCTCCAGATCTCCTCCTCCCTGCCCTTCCCTCTGAGCCGCTCTTGGCGACAGGCCAGTTGACTTGACAACTAGTGGCACTGGATGCTGTGTATAGACGTATCATCCCTCCCAATAACACGCCTGCATTCTGCAGGAGGCCAGCAGTGCTGAGACTAAGTGCTAGACAGATGGAGGAACATGTGGCCCTGGCAGGTATGCTGGTGCAGCAACCCCTCTGAAGCAAGAAACTCAGAGCTCCTCAAATCCCCCCAAAGAGGCAACGCTTGATGTCTTTCATGCATGGCGCCAGAGCTTCCCTGGGGCGCACTATATGAATGACACAGGCCACTGAAAAGTCCTCCTGTCAACGGTGCTTTACTTTAGTAATATAGAAAATTTTTCTTCTGGCCTCTATATATTTCTTAATATTACACTTTAATATTATTCCAGTTTTATAGTTGGGTCTTCTTGGCTATAGTAAAACACAAATTATACTGTTTAGTAAAATAAACTCAAGAGTTTTGATAATGGTCACCTCCCCACTCCAAAGAAATAAGTATACAAAGCTTCCTTGATATGTGGACTTATATTTTTAATGCATGTTTTTAAAAATATTCAAAGAAGACATAGGGGAATACATGAAAATCCTCAAATTTAGGTTTAAAAAACAAGAAAGAAAAAGATAGTGAAATAAGTATGAGGAAAAGAGCAACTTACATATAAATCTATGGAATCACTTTTCATATTTGACTTAGATATTTTAAATGAAACAGGAATCACAATGTTTTAAATAAACACATAGGCACTCTCTTTTTTAGTGGCTGGGATATATAAACTTAGCCTAAATTTTCTTGAATGGATATGCAATAAACTATATATAGCATTTTCTCTGTCCTACTTAACTTATGACTAATCCTTAACAATTAGAGAGTCAGATGGCTGAGCATTTTAAAAAGCAAGAATCCCAAATAAACAGAGGGTCATTTCAACCTGAAGTCCCAGGTAGAATCCACTTCTGCCTGGAGCCCCAGTCCTTTTAGATACATGGCTGTGGGGCCACTCAACAACAGCTACAAACGGAAGCTGCAAAAGGAATCCTACAGAAGCCTGCCATCTTATAGTAAGGAAAAACAAAGGTGCCTTAAGATCTGGATAGCACAGACATCTGGTGGGGCTAGGAAGACTCCCCAGGCACCTCTAATAACCTCAAAAACCAACTTTCAGTTTTCCATATAACTTAGGAAATTCTACCAGGTGGATCCTTCCCTTGAAAATCTGGGAAATAATAACTTGCATCCACTGATGATTTGTTATGATGCCAACATCACTAAAATCTCTCCTCCACCCCCCACAAGATAAATCTTTTATAAAGCAAGGCTGGGCCTGCCCCCAAAGCCTGTCATTTCACTAACACTTAAAAATATTTTCTCAACATTCTCAAGCTGTGATCAAAAACTGGCCTGATATATATAGAGAGAGCATCCTTTGTGGAATAACAAGATTATTTTTATCATTTTCCAATTCTCAAAAGTCTGACCTGTCACCAAAAAAACCTAAAAATACCAGGACAATAATGACACCCTTCTTCATTCCCCTCCTAGCCTATGATGACATCACTAGCTGGATTTCTATTTCTTTTCTGAGGGTCCTCTCTGATCACAGCCCCATCATTTCATTGCATCAAGATTTGGGACAAAATAGCTATCTTGGGAAAGTGGCTGATTGTTTTTCCCACCTTTAAAGATAAGGTGTTTTTACAAAAAGTTCAGTTCAATTCACTTTCTGCCTATCTTTTAAATCAAATTTTTGAGTTGAAAGTACATTGGAATGGATCCTAGATAACAAATGCTGACCGAGGAGAAGCATTTTGTTCTTCTGCCATGGCTAATTTCACTGGGCTGCAGCATTACTAAGTGCCTACTATGTGCCAGGAATAGAAAGATGAATAAAGTACTATGCCCTTAAATAGCTCACAACTTACCAGGATTGACAGTTCCACTAACAAATAGCAATGCTGGCTGTGATACGAGCTGCAATCTTATTGTTGTTTGTATAAAATACAAGAGTAAAAACACCAGAAGGGGAGCAAAAAATACTAGTAGGGAAATTAGAAGGGACCTGAAATGGGAAACCAAATGGTGTTGTAGAGATAGATCCCAACAAGCTCTGTTGCTCAGAAGTTCTGTTGTAATCTTTATATCTGGTGTTGAAAAAAATAACTAGTTCTGGAGAGTTGTTAGAAGCATCTGTTTCTGGGGCAGAATTTAGAATATATCTTTGGAGGTAGGTCCTCCCCATTTATTCTTGGTAGTTTGCTTTGGTGAGTTTTTTTAGTCATGCACAGACAGAAGTTCCTACTCACTGGACTTGCAGAGACCTGAACAGAAGGCGTGTTCCAACTGTAGATGCTTCACACGAAGAGTATTCATTACTCTAACACAGATAAATTCTACCTATGCATCTTGGGGGCAAGATGTATCAATCATATTGTCAACTATTACATTGTCTACTTCTTTATCAACAAGTTTTCCCTTATTTTGACTGTAGGTCTGGGGAGGACAAATAAAGGCGACTTCAAAACATGGAGAAGAATTAGGCCTTTTCCCGTGGCAGAAGGCTAGGACCAGAAGTGAGAGAACAAGAAGACCATCTTCAAGGGGACACAACCATGGGATCTAGGAATAGTGATAAACGGTATCTTGTTTTAGGTTTTCCTTTTCTCAATAGCAAAGTCTGTTGAGTGTCATTATCTCATGTTGTGGTAGTAAGTACTGGTGAGTAAAGAGAAGGTTCAGTATCCACGTTTTGGGATAAAGTGGACTAAAAAAGGCTGTGGCAAATCAGAAAAATTCTTATGAGGTGGCCAGAGGTGACTGTGTGGAGAAGCTGGAAGAAAGGTGGGCTCAGGTAGCCGCCTGGCTGAGAAGCAATGGAGAGACCTGAGGTCCCAGCGTTCCTTCCACACACTCTCAGCGAAGCCTCCCGCTTTCAACCCTCCGCAACACCCTTGCCTTCAGTGGTTCCAGATGTTTCCTATTCTAGCATTCCTTTGCAAGTTTCCACCTCAGAACTGGTCTGCTTTTCTCTCATTCCTTTTTGTTGGCTTCTCCCTTCTGCAGACATACAGTTTTCACTACCTCTTGCGTACTAAGCATGTTACTGCCCTTCTGTTTACTTTCCAGCTTCCAAAATTTAGTTTCTCTCTCACACCACCTCTCCCTTTTTCTTGTTCTTATAGGTTCGTGCATTTTACATTCCTTTACTGTGAGGTTTTGCACAGGAATGGAGATGAATGCATGCATTTGATCAAATTTGTGGTTTTCTTTTTCAGTTATATTTTATTTACCTATTCATTAACATTCCACTTACTTAAAAAATAACATGACACCAGGATCATGTTTAGAATTAGCACGGAACCCCTAAAAGGGCTTATAAAATCAACCTCAGGGTTGGAATGAAGCGTAAAGGTCAACCTGTCTAAACTCTCATCAGATGTTTGATCCAGGAAACTCCTTAGTTTGGAGATATAAATTTAACTTACTGAGTAAAAATTCATAAAATCATGTTATTTTGCTTTTCAGTATACATCATATTTAATAATAATAACAGTTGCCACTTACGGTACTTTCCAGATGCCCCACCCTGTGCAACGGGGTTTTATGCCCCCCAATCGTCCCAAGGGAGGAATTATTACATTCCGCTGCCCATACATCCACCACCACTTTGCAGAGGAGACCAAGGCTTAGTTCAGGTTTAACTCACTTAACCAACCAATTACTTGTAGCTTATAGATGACAGACAGAGCCTGGTTCTGAACCAGCTTTCTCAGATTCCAGAGCTTAGCCTCTTAGCTGTGATGCTTCCAAGATTTTGGATTGTATGAGTCTTAAATAACTTAAATTGTTTCTGCAGAGTGTCTGGCGTGTATTTTCTGCTTTTTTTCCACTTGCGCTTTAGGTATGGATGCTGTTGTGCTTGTTCACTGTTGCCTACATTTGGGTCCTCAAGGTCATGACCCACAGTTGTCCCAAGCTGACTTCTGGATTACTTCTCTCTTAAGAAGACATGAGCCGAGGAAACAAATATAAGTGTAAAATCAGCTTGGACCAAACAATGAAGGCAAGTCTGTTGTCAAAAAGACGTGTCATACACTCCTAGGTGGATTATAGGTGGCACTGCACTTATCATCCATTATATCAAATCACTATTGTTCACATGTTCAGTATAGTTAAATTAGCATGTTGACCAAGCCAAAGATTTTGGGTTTGATGGGTTATTTTTGGTAAGTTAACCATGCATTTTTACTGTCAATAATTTCAGTGGCACACTACAGGAAGATGTAGTAGAAACTACTCAGAACCCCAAAACTGAAGACCCGGGGTTGAGTCACAGCTCAGCATCTCTGTATTTTTAACAATTCATCTAAGTTCTCTGGACCCAGTTCCAGGATCTGCAAGAAAGAACCTAATACACAACAGTATTTTGGGTGCAACTGAGACAATGTATGTGTAAGTTCTTGGCACTAATAAAAAGCTCATTTATCAGCTTGTTCTAAGATACTCCAGCAAGTTGAAGAAATGCTTACTGAAAGGAGTGGGAGATACACTGAGGATATTGATAATTGTTTTATAAGCAAATAGAAGAGCTCGGATGGATGTCTGCTCTTATCTTTCTGAAGTATCCCACGATCCCCAGGGCTGACCGCTCTAGTTCTGACAGCTGCACTCGTCATGGTCATGGAGAGATGCTCAGAAACTCAAAATCATCAGCTCATGTACCGGTGCCATGATCTGTGATGTTACACGTGGCGCACTGTTGCCAGCGACTTGCTTCACCTCCGCTGCTATTAGCTATAAACGTTGCCCAGGAAAACTCTGAACATCTACAGTGCAGAAATAGCAGAATCTTCTCTTGGACTTACTATGGATGTCTTCTGAGGATAAACAATGCCATGGGAAATGCAATTCATCTAGATAACTACTGTTATCCAAAGTCTGACAGACACAAAATTTAGACCCTAGCAGAAAGTCTCTGATAGATTTGCTCTCTGTTCTAGGTCTTCCAACCTCAGGACTTCAAGGGGAAAGGGAGACATATTTTCTCTCTTGGATATTTGGGAATCATGGCTCATATTTGGGGTGGCACTGGGAGTCCCACAAAGAACTGAACGCCTAGGCTTAAATCAGAGCAGCCCCCACCTACAGACACTCCTGAATGCTTTGTAGAGCCTTATATGGCAGAAATGTCTCAGAGCACAGCTGACTCCCCCAGAGCCATTTCAGATTGGAGCGGGCTCCTTGGAAGTCCTTGGTGTTCAGTCCCAGTCCCACAGTGGATGCTGAAAATGGCTTGTTCTGATTCTTGGAGAAAGGAGGGCATGGGGCAAAAGATATTTGACTCATCTTATTTCTTTCCTGATTATCCCCTAACTGGCCCTTATCCTAGAAACATACTTCTCAGGCAAGACATCATTCTGAGTCTCAGAGATGCCTTCAGGAAGTGGGTCGTCAGAGGGACGCAGGGAGTGGGGTCCTCAGTGGGCGGGTAGCTGTGAGGTTCAACTCCATTCCCAGCTGTCACTGACGGAATACTTCAAGTTACATCATCTCTCTGGGCCTTTTGTTTGTTGTTTTTGAATTTAAAAAAATTTTAATGAGAACATGGAACTAGATTATCTCTCTAGACCCTTATAATTCTAAATATCTCTGATGCATCTATTAATCTGACAGAAATGATCTGAGCTAATAAAATCATTTGACTAATGGGGTTACATTTCATAGCTAATACTACAGTCAAATACTTCTTGTTCCCTGTGCGGAGAGTCTGATGGAACTATGAGGGGGCCTGGGGCCTGTCTGAGTGCCCACACCAGGAGAAAAGATGAGAGCTGTGGCCTTTAAGCTGTTGAAAAGATGCATTTCTCATAACCTAAGTAACTTTGACACTACGCACCACAGCCTGACAATTAAATTTCTCTTCCTTTCTCTCTAAATTTCAACAAGTGCATATGCTACATTGAGAATTAAACTGTTCTGATGTGAAGACATCTCCTTTCTCTCATCAGTGCCTACAAAGCTGTCAGCGCCCATGTTCTTATTAGCAACCAAGCTGCCTGTTCCGACGTGCCTCACAGTTGATAACAAGCAAAAAGGCTGCTCTCCCAGAACAGAGGAGCAAACCCAGCTGAGGAACGGAGTAGGGCTGGATGGTTTGCAGAGAGCCCCAGGAGAGGAAATAAATGTGCTTCTCCCGTGACCAAGTCAGGGGAGTGGAGGGCTGCCCAAACCAAGGAAAGCTTTCCTGATCAGCGATGTCTACGCGGTGCCCGGGAAAATGTTTTCCACGGCTGCATTCGAGGAATTGCTCAGCTCAAGCCTTGGCCATGCCTGTTTTCCCTCTCATCAGGCCCTCTTTTGAATCGGCACAAGTGACACAGCGCTCCCCAACGGACCTGCTGCCGACTTGGCAAAATAACCAGTGACTCCCATTCCTTCCCTGCCAACGCACGGGAAACACGTCGGGTACCCTATGCGGCCTCATCTGCAGCCAGTGTGTGGCTCAGCAAGGGCATCTGGAGGCTGGGACCCCATCCCCAAAAACCATGCGGGGAGACACCCAAGCCAGCGAGAGAGGCCACATGCTCTGGAGATGTGATGGTCAATAGGGCCAGCTGAACCCAGTCTCTGGGCAATCCCAGCTGTTATGGGGTTGAATTGCATCCCTCAAAAAAATATGAAGTCTAACCCCCAGTGCCTCAGAACACAACCTTATTTGGAAATAGAATCACTGCAGGTAAAATTAGTGAAGATGAGGTCATGCTGGAGCAGGTGGAGCCTTAACACGTCCCTACCTGAGGGAAGGGGGCACCACGTGAGGACACCCCCGGGGAAGGCGGCCATATGCAGAAGGCGGCAGAGACTGAAAGCAGCGGCGACAAGCCGAGGACAGTGCAGGGCTACCAGAAGCTGGAAGAAACAGGCAGGATCCTCCTCTCAGGACTTTGGAGGGGCAAGGCCCTGCCGACACCTTGAATTTAGACTCTAGACTCCATAAACTGTGAGAGAACATATTTCTGCTGTTGCAGGAAATCCAGTTCATAGTATTTTTTTGCAGCAGCCCTGGGAAAATAACGCACTAGCCTAGTGCCACACACGTGGGTGACAAGCTCTCGGTGATGCTGGTCTCCAACCCATCTAGTCTTCCCAGCTGAGGATCCAGGCGTCATAGAATAAGCCATCCCCACGACACTGTGTCTGAACTCCTACCCTGCAGAACGTGTAAGCATAATAAAATGGTGGTTTACTCCATGCATCTAAGTTTGATGTATTTTGTCACGCAGTAATAGTGAGTGGAGCAGAAGCCATCAGTTTCAGACTTGGCAGCCTGGGGCCACGTGCCTCAATCTACACTACACGAAGGACAGACGTCATGTCTGCTCTGAAAGTAGGCTAAGCACCAAATATGCACATCAGCAGAAAACAGAAATTCAACTGGGTGTCCTGCAGGAAGTACTGGCATTGAATAGGGATACTCAGCCGGATATACACCAGCAATAACAGGTATGATAAGCCGAGCAACACAGTACGGATTGCACATGGGTTATCTCATTGAATCCTTCCAAAGCCTAATGAGGTAGGTCTTATTATTAGGGCCATTTTTATAAATGACACTGAGGCACTGAAAGGTTGAGAAACCCACACAGTCAGTATGTGTTAAAGCATAGGCTTCACACTTAATGACATGGAACCAAGAATCAAGAAGTTTAGTACAGTCACTGGAAAGAATGGATGTGATGCAGCTAGTTTTCAGCACAGGACAGTGGCCTGAATGTTTATTCACTAACTTAAGTAACATTTCTTGAGTTCTGCTCTGTGTCATTGTGGTGCTGTGTCACTTAGGCAAGACACAGTCTAATGGCCTTAAAGATTCACACATGTAAACAGACAGATACCTCTTCTTTTAGTTCAGTCCTAGGTTGAATTATTTCAAAAGAAACTGTTATGATTAGGAAAATTAGAGAAGATAAAGCAAACATGGAAAAGGGAACAATAAGGTTTTCTTGCTGATAGAAGCAGAAAGTTGAGGTCAAAGATAAAGTTCTTAACTAGAAAACAAGTTTAGGGTAAATCAAACAGTGGAATTTCAGCTGTGACTGGGTCCTGTGCATCTCAGCAAGGCCCCACATACTCTCAATGCCCCCGAGGCATCTGATTAAATCAGACCCAGCACAGTTAGGACAAAAACACTCATGGCCACATCTAGATGAGTTTACTTTTGGGCTTATTTCCCCCTTAATCAAAATGTACCCTTCCAGGTCTCAAAGGAAGGAAAAGGGAGAAATGGGCAGAGATACATTCAGTGGGAGAAGGCATTCTTCTGCTGTCCTGATGGTGCTCAGGATAGCCTGTCCGCCAGGGTCCCTCAGAGTTGGCACCTGGGCAGATGGGCAGGAAACAAATTCCAGACTCAGGGAGGATGACTTCACGGATGGCTTTGACTGTCATCCAACTGCAAAACTGGCAGAAATAGGTCAACAGAGTCCCTGGAACCTTAGCTCATGCACCTGGATTTTTGTCCCCTCAGCCCAGTCACTACTGCTCTAAGTGGAATCTTTTTTTCAAGTGGAATGTTCCTTCAGCAACTTAAAATAGTTTCAAAAAATGTTTCACAGAAAAGAGAAAAGGTCAAGGTTACACAGAGTGGGCTCACCCATTTTGTGAGCTAAGATGAGAACTTTGAACTTTATTTGATATATTTTATTACTGCTTTAAAAGGAGAAAGTGAAAGGCATTTGGGGGTGTTTGTTAAGGGAAGCCCGGCACCAGCCCTGAACTTCTGCAGAGATCTATCACATCCACACCTGCCATTATCAGTGAGGAGTGGGGGGACTGAAACCCCAAGAGCCAAAGAGCCTCTCTTGCTTCTGCTCACAAACAGCGACTCATTACCTATTGGCTGCTGAGTGCGGGAGGCTGATTTCCAACAAAACACACAGGGTCTGCTTTTGAGGGCCTTTTATTACTTCAGTTACCTTAGGTGGGTCTAATGGATCACAACCCGAGCATCCTTAGAAATGGTTTCAGAATTCTCTCAGTTTCCACAGAGACATGGTCTAAAGCTCTTAACGATAGCTGCCCTTTCTCCATATGAGTTAATCAGATTAAGCTGGAGATGAACAGTCATTAGAAGATCCACTGGGAGGAAGACCTCTTTGAGTCTCTTGTCACCTACAACAGTGAGTGAGGATATGATGAATGAGGAACATCTCTCCCATCAGCCAACTTTGGTGTGAGGCATGTAGTCAGGATCTTCTGGGCCAGACCTTGTAGGTTTGAGTTTGGGCTGTGCAGCTCACTAGCTGTGCAATTTCAAACAATTACTCAATCTCTCTGGGCCTCTTTTCCTTATCCATAAAATGCAGATAATAATAGCATCTACTTCCTAGGGTAGTCGTATCCAATAAATGAGTTAATATAGGGAAGGCCCTTTAATAACTGTGCCATATGTGTTTGCTATTATTGTTATTAGTGTAGGAAAGGGAGCAAAAGGGTGAAATAAGCTGAGACAGTTGAGACCCTGAAGATAGAAAGTTAGTCCCGGCTTCTGGGTCCTTCTTCTGAAACCACTTTAGCCATCAGCACCCATGGTGGTTCTATCCACGTGGAAAGCACACTCAGCAACAGGAACGAGTCCTTAATGATCATTCTTAAGTTACCAGAAGCTCACAGGATGTCACAGAAAACTAGTGAGAACTCCAGGCTTTCATTCCTGTATAAGCTCTGCATATCTTATGGACAAGCTGCCTTGTGATGGGTAACTTTTAGGGCCAATTAATGAAGGATTTTTTGAAATACATTGGGAAGAAAAAAATCAAGGGTGGATAAAGTTGAGTGGGTTTCCTGTCAAATTGCTTAAAGAAAAGTAAAGTAGAAAATGGATAAGAAGAGGTAAATCCTAAGAGTCTTCCCAGCAATATGTCTTAGACCCCCTCCTTTAGGAGTCCACAGTCCTCCTCCCAGCACGATGCCTGGCACATAGCACTCTTGGTTTTTAAAAAAGAATGACTGGATGAATGGGTGGAAGGACAAATGGATACATAGATAGGTAGGTAGGTAGGTAGATAGACTGATTCATTGATTTAGATGGCTAGATAGATAAATCATAGATATAGATAGATAGATACATAGATACATAGATAGATACATAGATGTAAATTTCTTCAGCTACCTAATCCATTTGAAAGACAAGTATCTAGTTTATCACGAATCCACAAAATGTTAATTATGGAAATTTCTGGATTTCATTCAGTTTCTGTACATAGACTTCTCATGCATATCATTACACCACCACAAACTGTCTCTTCATTTCCACTAAAATTTTCTCTCTCACTTGATGAGCAATTTTTGTACTAGCTGAGACACCAACCGAAATTGTCTTACAAAGTACTTTTTTCTTCTTTCTGTGGAGAATATATAGTGAATTGCTTATATTCATAGAACTGGGTTACAGTTAAATTTTACATTCCATTGCTTGATTTTCCCCCAAACTTCTGTTTTCTAATTAAGAACTATCACTGTCTTCACTCTCAACTTTCTCTTTACTTTTCTTTTCAAATCTTGCTTTTAAAAACCACAGAAAAATCTAATTGTTTTATTTTGTGGACATTGTCATGAGACCCAGAGGTCTGGGGAGTCACCTAGATGAAGTCACTCTCTGAGGGTCTCGATCTCACATGCGAGGCTGGAAATATGACACATCACCGGACTTGCTCCCGACTTGAGTCCCCATGATGTAGCATCTCGACTTGCAGGCACTTCCACTCACAGTTGTATGACTTTTCTGATCATAAAAAGAGAACCAAATCTCATGTGCACAAACATCTACAGCATGTGACATCAGTATCATCGATACTTCAAAACACTTTCTATAAAGTAATTATGAGATTTGGGGGTTTTTTTCTCCAACATTTGTTCAATGGGCTGGGGGAGGCCTTCACTTTTTTCAGGTAATACAGTGTCTACTGGAGATAATACAATTCACTTTAAGACTTAAAAATGAGTATTTTTGATAAGAAGTGGTGTCGAGTAGTGTATGCTATGAGGCGGTATGTGCAGCGTTCAGAGGCCCCTCCTTTGCCAGCTGTTCTTTCAGTTTCTATTCCACGAATTCAAAAACCAGCCTCTTGGATTTCTGGACTTGATTTTGAGGCTTGAGCAGAAAGATTACTACTTGATTTTCTGGAATTACTTTTGCTTGGGTTATGCCCTGTGAAATATTCCTGGTGTTGTCTGTTGGTTTTGAATCTATCTGAAGATTAAGATACATTGGATATCTTCAAAGATACTTCTTCTGTTACCCGGAAATAGACTGAACTTAAACTGCAAGTCTGCTATTAAAACTGCAGATGCTTCCACAAGGAAATCTTCAAGACTGTCCTTGAACAAAGGAAGATACTTCTGAGCTGAATGTTCTTTTTTTCTTTCCCATTGGCCCTTTCTCTACTTTCACCTTGGTCTCAGCCCAGCCTGTGCCTCATTAAAACCATTTCATTGTGGACTGATGAATGAAAAGGAAACCGATGACATGTGAAAAAACCTCTTTTCTAACAACCCCATCTTGTGAAAGACATAAAAACTCATAAAAGACAAAAATCTCTTTGTTGGTAACAATGTGTGACTCCGGAGCAGGCTGGAGCAGTGCTTTCCTTGTCAAAAGCATTGGTTCATTGGGCATTCTCTCCTTAGAGCTCCCCGAGGTGGGCGATTATCACAGTGAAGTGCTTGTAACTGTCTGTTCAGGCCTCTTGACTGTTGTGAGAGGACCCTGGGATCTCCATTCAGGCCATTAGATGAAATGAGGCTTCTAATTACCACATTGTGCAGCTTTGAAATGAATTGAAATTTTGCAATTCATTCAATTAAGAAAATACATCAGGGGCCCACTTAGAAACACAGGACCCACGATGGCAGCTAATGACTCTGACCCAACAGTAGCTACATGGCAGTGCTACGTACCCACACGTGCCCACCTCTTCGTGATGGTCACTCTGCCCAAATCGGCCGGGGAGCAGTCTGAGTCAATTATTAAGAGGCTGGAATAAGCCCGTTCCTTTTAGAAACATAACATTATGTAATAGGGGCGAGTTTAAAGCATCCTTTGAGTTTACTTTACAGCAGTTTTCCCAAGTGGTATGAATAGCAGAATGCCTTGAGGTGCATGCTAAAATACCCTACTCCAGATCTTCCAGGGGACTCATATGCCCAGGGAAGTGTGCAAAGCACCAGTTTCACAACAACCTTTATCTAAAAAAATGATTGCAAAAACATAATTCAATTTTTGGGGTGAATACTGTGCACTTCCTGCTAGATTCTCTGACAGATACAAAAAGAAATAAGATAATAAATAAGCAATAAAATAATTTCCTTCTTCTGTACCGTGTGTTTTGCATATTCATCTCTAAATCCCCATGACAAATGTACGTAGGTTCCCATTTTACAGATAAGGAAACTGGAGCTTAGAAAGGCTAAATCACTTGCCCACTTAGCTAGTAAATAATGGAATCCCAGTCATTCATTAATCAGTACCTCCACTGCCTTACTTTTATCCTCAAGTGAGATAAGATGTATGCCTGGAAAAGAATAAGAACAAAATATTGTCTGCGACCAATGAAGGTAGAGATGTCAGTTCTAATAGCATTAAGCAAAGAATATATTCGTGTGATCTGGACAAGTTAGGAAGACTTCACGGAAGAAGCAGGAGGACAGGTGAGATTAGGTCGGTGAGGAGAAGGGAGGGTATTTTAGAGAGAGGAAGGGAAACAGGAAAAAGATGATGTTGCTGTTATTATCAGTAATTATTGAGCAATTAAATGCCAGGCATTTCCTGTATGCTTTGAATGTGTTCTCTCATTCAGTCTGACCCTCACATCAGTCTTATGAGAGCAGGGACTTAAGATCTCATTTTGACTTAAATTATAAAGGCCTCCTGTCATAGAGAAAAAGTAAAGTTGTACCCATTTTCTCCCTATTTCAGTTCTTTTCAGCCCCTGTTCTTTGCCCCTTGTCCCCAGCCACACCTCAGGGAGAAAATTCACACAATTTATCTTTTGTAGATAAGATGGAGCTCATAGTGGGGCCCAGCCAGATTGCAAATGCCACAGAAAACTTTATTTCACGTTCTCAAGCAAATTGTGATGCATGTAGGGCTTGTGAAAACTCATCTGAAATGGGATCAGTCGTTTGCAATAACTAAGTGTTCAGGGCTCTTCAGAGAGCTCCACGCCTTCAGGCACAGTGTTCTGCTCAGTGAACCTGCTCTCATCATAGCATGAATCTGCCTCGTGGCCCCTAGTGAGAGGCTCGGAAGGGCCCTAAGGGGAAGGCACGTGTCTCCAGGTCAGGCACGGTGAGGGCTGCACAGACAGGCTGGACTCCTTTCCCTCATGGCTGCCTTCAATGCTCTTGTGAAAAACTTTCCACTAAGATTTACCTAGAACTGAGCCCGGGCCTTGAAATAAAAGAACCGACTTTGGTCCCACTTCTGTGCCCCTCCTTCTCTTCCTTGGCACCCAGAAATTCATGCTCCTGGACACCTAAAGCTTTCTGGGGAGTTTGATCCAGGGAGCCAGGCTCGTCACGTGGACCCCCGGATACGGCTGCCCCTTTCATTCCCTTGCAGTCTCTTATCAGGACTTACTCGGGCTGGCGTGCCGTTCTTCGCCGTCCTGCTAAACGACCACAGTGAGAAAGGGACGAATCATGCGCTGAATACAGAGACAGGTCCAGGTGCTCCTCAGATGGTGACCCGCTTAGTATTCACTGTGACTTTATGAGTCAGAAACATCGCTATTGATGAAGAAAACAAGGAAAGGTTGAATGATGGATGGTCATATAGGTAACAGGTGGCAGAATGAGATTTGAATCCAGATTCGAACCAAAAGCCACTCTTCCCAGTGTATGTGTGTTAGTTTGGGTCTCGGTCTGGGTCCTCTGAGCAGCAGACGGACCTATTGGGGGACAAGCGGAGGGGCCGGAACAGCCGGGAGGGCCTCGGGATGGAGACCAGCGTCGGGCCTCCGAAGCAGAGGGGAGGGAGGGATGGGCGGGGGCGGCTCGGATGCAGTCCTAATGGGGAGTCCCGCATCTCCGAGGACGCGCCCTTCAGGCCCGTGTCAGCGCCCCCCTGTGCCCGGCCGGCGCCGGAGCGGCCTGGGGAAGTCGGCCTCGGTGCACCTGCGGGAGAGGGTCTGGGACAAGGGCAGCTGGCGCTGTCAGACCCCGCAGCCCACGGGGATCCCAGGTGCGTGTCCCCGGCCGGCGCAGGCACCCCATGGCGAGGCCCAGCCCACCCGCCTACACGGACTCGGGGAGCAGCTCCTCCCCGCAGGGGACGAGCCTCCTTCCTGAGGGGAAATTCGGATGCGGTGTTAGGAGGAAGGGCCGCTGTCGGGTCCTCCCCCTCCCCCACCATCCTTTGCAGGGCCCCCTTTGAAGGGCTGCGTGGCTCATCCAGCAGCTTCGGGCAAACCCTCACTCCCGGGGGTCTGCGGCCCTGGCAGCTGTGCTGTCCTTCGGGTGGGGTGGCCGCATGTGACCGCTCACAGTCAAGACGGGAGGGGCGTCGGGAGGCGCCTAGGGGTGTCCCCCAGGCTCTAAGGGTGTCCCCCGCGCCTAAGGGTGTCCCCCTTCCCAGCCCTCTCCTGCTGACCGGCCGATCGCCCCTGCCAGGAGGGCATCCCTCTCCCCGCAGGACGGTCCTTGAAAACAAGGGCGAAGGCCCTCGGGGGCCGTCTTGGCCTGCAGCTCGGCGGGGACCTTACCGTGCACCCTGGCAGGAACACGCACCCACGGGGGACCAACGGTTTCCATTGTGAGAACAGGACGCACCCTCAGTGGCTCATGGAGGTGATGGTAAGCGGGGCTGCCCCTGCCTCCACCCTCGGTCCCGACCCATACACACTCTTCCAGGAACACGGACGGGGACAGACCCGGTGGAAGCGGGGTGGCCTGTTCGCTCAGAGTGGTGCCGCTCCGAGCCGCTTCCTTGGCTGGTAGGGGGCTGCTCCAGTGCTCTGTGAGGTGGGCTCCTCTGCTTGGTCATTTCAAACTACCAAATTATTGTGACACGGTAGAATATATATTTGTCCTGCCCCAGTTCTTGACTCAGAGCCCCTAAAACCTTTGTAAAAAAAAACCTGAGTGATAGGGGTGCCAGGAGCATCTCTCTTGTTCTGATATCTGGTCTTTGACACTGGCTCCTGACTGGGATCCTGAACTCCTTGGGAGTCTTCTGTCCTGATGAGGCAGGTCGGGGTGGGCTCCTGGACAGCTCCAGGAGGGCGGCTGATCACCAGAAGACCGAGCCATGATTGGAAGCTGAGAACTTTCAGCCCAACCCTGTCCTCTAGGAAGAGAAAGGGGCTGGAGGTCGAGTTAATCATCAGTCATGCCTACAGGGTGAAGCCTCCATAAAAATCCCTGAACCATAGGGTTCAGAGAGCTTCCAGGCTGGTGAATACAGCAAGGTACTGAGAGGGTGTCATACGCCAGTGCAGTAAAGAAGATCTGCGTCCCTTCCCCATAAATTACCTTAGTCATTATAAAGTTGTATCCTTTATAATAAACTGATAAACATAAGCAGGGGTTTCCCTGAGTTCTGCGAATTGTTATAACAAATTATTGAATCTGGGGGAAGGTTGAGGAAGCTCCTTATTTACAGCAGTTAGAAGTGTGACTAACCCGGAAACCAACTACTTGCGACTGACATCTGGAGCAGGGGGCGGTGTGCGGGGCTGGGCCCTTGGGTCCACACTAACTCCGCATAGTCGGTGTCAAAACTGAACTGTGGGACACCAAGTTGGCTTCTGAAGAATACTGGAAAATTACTTAGCATGGAGAACCCATACATTTCGGTGTCAGAAATGTTTTGGGTACAGAGGAAACAACCGTTTCTTTTGGTGATACATGGCCAGGGGAGCACTCGTGCACCTGTCAATGGGTCCTCTGGTCAGATGTGATGAAACGTAGGTCGCACATGGATGAATCAGCCGCTCTGTAAGACCCCGGCAATGGTTTGGCTGAGGGTTTGGCTGAAAGGCAAACCCATGCCTGAACGTGTCGATTCCTGCAGTAGTGGACAGCCGGCCCTTCAGGGTGGCAGGGGCCGGATGTCCCCTAAAGGAATCATGCCACACCAGGGGCTCGGTGCTGGCCTCTGTGGATGACAGGACGGACATTCAGAGGCCTAGGGTCCCCATGGTGAGTGGCAGTTCACGCTCCTGGTCCCAAACCAAGCCTTCATCTCTGCCACTTTGGCCCCTCCACTCACGTGCCCATTGTGCCAGTTCTAGCGGCTGATGACAGAGACTGCTAACCTCAAGTGGCCAAGCCATTTTGTCTTGGATTTTCCACGACGGATGCTTTCTAGGGGGTGTTGATATGCGGCACTCCAGCCCGCTCCTGCACATCCATCCATAAGCTTCTAATCACCCCTCCTTGTCTCCAATCTTCCAGCTCTTCTTCTTCAAGCCTCTGGCCGAGTGTCTAGGCCACCGGCCAGTGCTCGGGAATCCATATATATTCTCAACTTGGGCCACTTCTCCTTCCACACAAAATGGATAATGAGGGGCAATGCCTGCAGTTACACCATTGGGAAAATTTTTTCCTCTCCATGTCTTTGAAGGCCATCTCTGAATGTGGATGCAGTGCAGCCATTGTCCCCTTTTCAGCTGCACCAACACACCAAATCAACCCATTCCTAAACCAAATTAGGGCATTTTCTTCTTCAGCTGGTAATAGGGTCGCAGATTCAAGCAGGGAGAAGGGGACCAGGGTGACTGTGCTGGGACCACGGAGGTCTGGGCCACTTACTATGGGGTTCGCCTCTGCCTGCTGGTGCTGCTTGAGCTGGACCTCAGATGTACCGTTTCCGTCTTTCAATGAGCTGCCAGTGGGTCCCTCTGACTTTAGGACTTGGTAGCACACAGGGCATAGTTCCAGAAGCATAATCAATGCCGTATGGTCAGGCATCCCATCTCTACCAGGGCCCAGTAAAAACCAGGAACTGTGTTGCTGAAGGTATTTAGTTAGCAATGCCATATAGTGCACTTAAAAATCCGTTAAGAGGGTAGATCGCATGGTAATTTTTCTTACCACAATTAGAAAAGTGGGGCGAGCAGGAGGAAATTTTAAAAGTGATGCATATGATTGTGGTGATTTCATGAACGTATACATATGTCCAAACTCATCCGGTATACATTAAATATGTTCAGCTTTTGTATACATCAATTATACCTCAAATGTAGCTTTAAAAATAATGTTATTTCAGTTGCCTGCAGCAAAACCCTAGAATCCCAGGAACGTGCACTGTTGTTCTCCAAGTAGGCTCTGCCATAAGTTCCATACAGCATCGTCTGCCACCACTGACAATTTCAACCTTCAGTCGATAGGGTTCTAGAGCTGGAATGAGCTTAGGTCTGGAAACTGAGCAAGGGACTGTGATTTTTTACTGGGTGGCCGTCCTAACCTCCCGCTCTTCCATCCTTGCCTTTTCCTGCTTGTAGGTTTATTAGCGTGCTGGTAGGTTGTCCATCTGTTTCACTCAGGGGTGTGGCCATGTTCTGGAGGCCACAGTCCCCTGGCTGCCCCCTGACCTCGCCAGTCACTATGTAAGCACTGCCACCTGCCCTCCGTGACCCTGGGACCGCATCGTTTTCATGTGATTACTTGTCTACCATCGTCCTGGTCTGCAGAAGAAGGCTGTCTATGGACATCTTACTGACTGCCTCCCCTCTCACAGCTGCCCTGATGGCCTTGGTCAATGTCGTGCCCCATGCACCTTTGTGGAATATAATCCTCTGGTTGGTCTTCTGGCCTCATAGAATATATCCACTCCAACGTGCCCACCTGTCTGTGCCCTGTGCTACCTGCCAAGGGAACGCGTGCATTTCCACTTGCCAAAGCTTCTTCCAGATTTCTATGAGCCATCCTAACAATAACTTTGTCTCTCTCTCTGGTGTCTTAGTGAACTCAGGCTGCTATAACACACCATAGACTGGATGGCTTAAACAACAAACATTTATTTCTCAAAGTTCTGAAGGCTGGAAGTCTGAGATCAGGGTACCAGCATGGCTGGATTCTTGGCGAGGAACTCCACCCAGGTTATATCCTCCTTTGCCCTTCCTTGTGGCATGCATGCACAGAGAGAAATCACAAGTCTCTTCTTATAAGGGCACTAACCACATCATAAGGGCCCCGCCTTCATGACCTCATCAAACCCTAATTACCTGCCAAAGGCCTCACGTCCAAATACTATCACACTGGGGATTAGAGTTCCAACACACAGATTTTGGAGGAACACAAACATTCAGTCCATAGTACCTAGGGTCTTTGCCAGGGTCTTAAATCCATGTCCCAAGAAAGCACCGCCTTGAAAGTGAATTTCTGTCAGTCTAGTCACATACTGCAGACCCCTTGACCAAGTACCCTCAAAATCTAGTTCTAAGGTATTTCCCCTGATGGCAGGTACATTCCAGCTAATTCTTGAAGTTCCTTTATCCTTTAACTCTTTCTTCCTTTATCAGACCCAGTGTGTCCCCAGGTTGTGATGGGATTTAACCCATTATCTTGCCTTGCAACCAGGGAAGGAAATGGTAAAGGCTCCTGTCATCTTGTGGAGGTAATGAGCAGGGGAAGGACCAGCTCATACTAGGGGAATTCTGAGAGTTTGGGGAAGTCTTCAGAGACATCCATCCAGATGTCTCCCTACTGTGTTCCAGGGTCCCAGGAAACCCAGTCATTTTCAGTTCCCTTACTGGGGTAGTTTCCCAGGTCACCACTGTTGGGAAGTTTGGCACTTGGGTCCCCACCATGTGTCAGGGATTATGCATGTCCTACATATGCCTTCTGGGCTGTATGTCCACTTCACAACCACCTGCCTTCTCAGACTACTCCTGGCACCCTTGTGTTGGTTAGTTGCTTCAAAGGTTAAATATGCAAGACATCTGTTGAGGAAAAGGCCTGTGAAGAACAAAGGGGAGGGAGCAGGAGAAGGCAGGGAGGCCTTCAGATCACAGTGCGGGTCTGATACCCGTGAAAGACAGGAGAAGGGAGGTATTGGTAGGAAATGCCTGGGACAGCAATATGGTTCCTGGGAAGGTTCAGCTAGGCTGCTGGGCAGTCCTCGAGTCAAAGCTACCTGAGACCTACATCTCTCAAGAAGCTGCATTATCACTTGCTGTGGCCAATCACTGGCTGAGAGTGGACCACAGGGACCATGACCAGGACAAACACAGTGGAGATTCCAGCAGACTAGCAGTAGGGACTGCCAGTCAACAATGTTCCCTACAGCAGAAGAACTGAACAGTACATTTTCATGAGCACCAAATAACATACTAATGACCAAACTAAGCCTGGCCAAGATGTTAATGACTGATAATGGCTTAAGGCATATTAGGTACATTTTGATAGCTCTGTACAAAGAAATGAAAATAACAGAGTGATCTTAAATTGCATACTAGGAATGATGGAAAAAATAACTTGGTACAACTGAGCCTTCCTTTGCCCTCAAATCATACCATGTAGGGTGTTATTCTGTATGGTACATATGTCCTTGATATCATCATAAAATGGAAACGGTGCCATTTGAGAATACAAAAGAAAATGATTCCATCTGGGAGTAGGGAATGAAATGCTCAAAATAAAATCCATCTGTCTCCCTATCTTGGGTTGAGAGGTGAATAGTATTACAATTGAATGAAGCAATTTTTCCACCTGCATTTTTAATAGCCAGGGGAAAAGGGTGGTGATGCCAGCCTGCACAGACTCTTAAAATTGGAAGGGACCCCATAAATCATGTCCATTGTACATCAGCAAGGTTCTCATCTACAATTCCCAAGAGGTTAATCGTCCTTGGCTTGCACACCTCCAGTGACAGGAACTCACTGCTTTCTGAGGTAGTTCGTCCTGTGGTGGGGCTGCTCTAGTTCCACAATGTTGTTTGCAAAAGTGATTGAGTCAGCATTCTTTCCCAGACTTGGCCATGTTTCTTCAAATAGTATCTCACTGACTCCTTATGAGGACCCAGAAGGAAGATTTTTTGTTTCCCATTTTAAAAATTCAGAGCCTGAGACAGAGTGGCTAAGTAATGTACCCAATGTCACACAGCTGGACTACAACTCCAAGCCCAGTTCTTTTCCTCAGTCTCCCCACAAATGCTTTAGATTATGCTGGAATCTGTCTATACTGGTTCTAGTTCACAAGAACAAGCCTAATATTATTATACACATGATGTTCCTTCAAATATCTGGATCAGGCCTAATATTATTCTGTATGATATTGTAATCTCCAAGCTAAACACCCAATTTCTTCAACTCTTCCTCCACTGCATCACCCCCAGGTGTCCCCAAGCACACTCACCAAGATGCACTTCAGTTTCTAACATCCTTTTAATGTGACACACACTGGACAGAGCACATCTTACAGGAATGGTATGACTTATGCCAAGGAAAGTATCACCTCCCTTTCCCCACATACCATACTTCTGTTAATGCAACCACACCATGCTATTGACTCAATAAACTTATAAGCAACTAAAACCTCTAGATTTTTCTCACATAGGCATCTATAGTATCTCCCCCATTCTGTATTGGTACAAGCTTTTTGGATGATATTCATCCTACTTAAATTAAAGTATATTAAAAATCAGTCTATTGTTTCAGCCTGTTAAAATTCTTAACCCCCATGGAAGCATCTGAAATCACGCCATAATTCAGTGCTTTTAAAAGAACATCTGAATACTAATCAACACTGTTGAAACAAGCCTGTCTCGTTACTACCGATTATAGGACCTATTAAGACCTCATTCCCTCCTTCCACTTCTACTATCCTTTTGGTCATAATGCGTCAGTCTCCCTTCCTACTTACTGTACTGTCCCTGGACAAGAAGCATAAGTTTCATCTGGGAGCTTGTTAGAAAATGCAAACTCCTGGGCCCCATCCCAGTCCTACAGAATAGGAAACTGCATTTTAACAAGATTCCAAGTGAGCTCATGTGCACATTAAATTCTAGCTGCTCCAGTCTAATATGCCTTGAGCAGGCACCTTAACCCCCTATCTCACTTGCCTCACCCATCAAAAGAGGGAAAAGGATAAAAAGGTAAGAGTCCTATAGCTCCTAAATGTTCTAATCCTCTGCTTCCTCTTACTTCCCCGGTTGCCTTGAACTGTCCCCAGAACTGTCCCGTAGTTCCATTGTGAAAGCAGGGGAAAATTGATGACTGATATAAAGGTATATCTCATCCCTTTCAATATTAATAGCCACAAATGAGAATCTTTAACTCAGGAGAGGCAAGGCTCTGGTTTTGCAGCCTAGAGTCATTTGATCTCTGTCCTACCTGAATACCAGACTTGTAGCTGAGTTCCAGAAATATGCCACTAGTACAGAGACACATGCCATGAAAGGGCTCTGAGATATGTTTTGCCCAGCTGTGGGGAAAAACTGAAAGGCTCCTCTCTGTGAAAGAAAGCATAGTGGGGTTTGGAATTTACCGATCAGAGTTCAAGTTCTAGCCAGTGTGCTCATATGTAAGTTAGTAGCAGAAAAGCACCCGTGAGAAGCTTACATGAGACTATTGCTGGCATGCTTAGCCCAGGAGAGCTCAATAAATACTCAGTATTGTCTTTATTGTTACCCTTTCATCTCTAGAACAGAGACACTTTTAAGTACCCATGGAGTTGGTGTATTAAATAATATGTATGAACATACTTTGTAAATAGTTACAAATTACCCAATATTTGCTATTTTCTGAATTTTATTGATCATCTATAACACAGAGAGGAAATACTGAGCAAAGGTGTATAGGTATTTGCCTTCTAAACACCTGAAAATCAAAATAAAGGCAAAAAGGAGAATGGATATTAGCCAAAGAGAGGCAGGACTCCAACCAAATTTGTTGACCTGCATAAACTTGCAGTTTCACCACAAATCAATATTTAATCAATGTGTATTAGTAGGGTTCTACAGAGAAACAGAACCAATAGGAAGGAGAAAGACAGACAGAGACAGAGACTTATTTTAAGGAACTGGCTCACGCAACTGAGAAAGCTGGCAAGTCCAAAATCTGCAGGGTAGGCTGGCGGAGTGGAGACCCAGGCAAGAACTGGTAGTGCAGCTTGAGTCCAAATACAGTATGAAGGCAGAATTCCCTCTTCCTCTGGGGACCTGAGTTCTTTTTCTCAAGGCTTTGCATAACTGGATGAGGCCAAGCCACATTATAGTGATAAATCTGCTTTCCTCAAAGTTTACTGATTTGAATATTAATCTCATCTAAAAAATACTTTCACAGCAACAGACCAAATGGTGTTTGACCAAATATCTGGGTGCTGTGGCAGAGCCAAGGTGATATATAAAATTTACCATCACTCTGTATTATAGGCAAATACCTGCTAAATACAGTTTTTATTGTACCTTTGTCTTCTCAGCCTTATATGCTTATTCTACCATAGTCTATCTTCTACTAATTGATTGCTTTGTTCTTCTTATCCATTTCAATTACAATAAGGAACTGATAGTTCCCTTTTATTTACTTATTTGTGACAAGGAAGAAGCCCTCCCCTCCAACTTAGTGTAAATAATAATATAGTTAATATTGTTATATGGGTGTGATGTATTAGTATCATAATGCTATGCATTTATACACATTCTCCATGACAACAATCCTGCAAGCTTGCAGTTATCCCTGTTTTACTGATGAGACAACTGAGATTTCTATCCATTGTAATGCCTCACGCAATATCACATAGTGACTTTCAACAGAACCAGAATTTGAATCACGCTCTGTCTTAACTGCAAAGCTTTTGCTCATTTTACTACATTATACTGCTGATGGCAAAATGTCTTAGCAAAGCGATCATTTTTTTTAAACGACAAATTTTTGAAAGTTTGAATAGATGGCTCTGCTAACTTTTCTATCCTTTTCTTAGGTCTCACTCTTTATTCGATTAGTGCTTTATATTAATTTAGGTAACAGAGAACAGACATTCACCATTCCTTGTATGTGATGATTTATTCTAACAATATATTTTCCTTCTTTCAAACTGATTTTCCTCCACCAATTAGTTATGGTAGGTCTATCAAGAGAAAGTTATTACATTAAAAGATAGATGCACTATTATCCGCTGCGAAGGTACCTTCTTATCAACAGTGGTCCCTTAATGGAACCAGATTTCAAGAGTTCACCTCAGCTCTTCAGCGCCCTATTGTGCTCAAGAAAATCATTCTAAGAGAACTGGGGCTGGTTGTCCTATTAGAGCTTTATTAAGCACTTCAAAGTCTAGACAGAGAAACGAACTGTCAAGGAAACTCACTAAACTCATGAAAAGAAACTGACCCAACTACAATGCCTTGACAAAAAGAAAGAGAATTTTTTTAAAAAGATACTTGCTTTTAGTTAGTTGCATAATGATCCAATAACTATTGCTGCTGCCCCTTACTATTTGTTGTATAAAGGCTGTCAACGGATGTTGTCTCTTCAGCGTGGAGCCCAATACCGACATGCACTGTCACTGTAGGTATGAGCCTCGTATCCCTTTCAATTTCAGAATGTTCATCTCACAGTATTAAAAAGAACCAAACGAGACAACACTATGAATAGGGGCTTGCGATAGTACATCAAACTATTGTGAAAAAATTTTTTATTCAGTTTAAAAAAACTGGCTTGAGAGCACGGAGTTGTCTAAACTTTATGTGAACACAGTTTAATAAGCAAGAGTTGAGAATAAGCAGCAAATGGCAGTACTGGATTCAGTGTCACCAGCACCAATGTCCATGCTCTGCACAGTTCCCCTGTCTCATGCACACCCAACTTCCCTGGAATGATACACGAAGTCCCTGGGCTTGCGGTGCAGCACCACGAAGGGCAAGTACATCTGTGACAGTTATAGAAAAAGACGAGCAGAGGCTTCCCATATTTGTCAACAGCTCTAAACGTTTACATGATATGACAGTATCCAGTGGTGAAGCTTAAGGAAACTTTCCCAAACTATCCGTAATAATAAAAGCAGCACATTATGATCAACCATGATAAAGAGAAGATTGAATTGTCTTTCCATTCTTGCCCCAGAAACTATTACAAATTGTCGTCATAGGAAAAGATAGAAAACAATTTACAACCAAAATTGTAGGGGGATAAATTCTATAGCAATGTATCAAGCATTTAATTTTGCAGTATTTGTATTTATCAGCACTTTTAAAATCTGTACTTTGCTCTGATTTCTGGTATAAATAATTCTGCATCTAATTTTATATTTTTAATTTTGTATTCCTTTTCTTAATGGGAAATAACAAAATTATATAAGCTTCTGGCCCTTTAAAATTGAGTTCTATCCTGACTGTATATAGACTCTCAAATAGAAAGGAATGTGAGCAAAGTAGTGACTTGGGGAGGCAAAGGAGGAATTCAGGTTTAAATCCTTTCCAAGCTTCTAATTTAGTGATTATTCTTTTTATTCCTATAAGAATATAAATTTACTTTAATTTGAGAAATACAAGGCAATCTCTACACAAGAATTGCCATAAAATGGGAATGTCTGTCACAGTAACCTCAGAAAGAATATACCATCTAGGTAGAGGGGAAAAAACAAAAATCACAAATTACTCATCATGACAAAGTGGAAGCCAAGGTAAAAATAGGGTCATTAAGCAATAGGACACTACTGTGGTTTACTTAAATCTAAAGAATTGGAATGATTTAGTAGAAACCACTTCTAGGTAAAATAGCAATGTTTGTGGAGTTATTAAGAAGTACCTTGCCAGTTTTTAATACCATCTGTCTAACAGATTCTATCACAACTTCCATCAACTTTCCACTCAGATATCTACATACATACTTGAGAAAACAAAAAATATATAGCAAAATTATAATCATAATGAGAGGACTCAATCTATCTTTTTTGGAGGTTAACAAGTCATGCAAACAAAAATATGACTGGAGCACTTAAATAACACAATTAACAATCTAAATGTAATACATGAAATATCACTTTATACACCATAAAAAGAGTATGTATTCTTTTTAAACCCTCTGTACATTAGAAAATGAATCAACCAAGCATCAAATTCATGAACTATTAACAGAGCAACAAAATAAGTATCAATAGAAGTAGAAAGAAAAAATGAAGAAGTATAATATAGGAAACACTAATAGAATAGAAAACAGAAGATCAGACATGATAAAAAAAATCAAGATCTAATTATTTCAAAAAATAAATGAAAAACTTTTGGCAGTCTGATGACAAAAAGAAAGGATGTAAATAAAAATAGTAAAAATTAGAAAACAATTATAAATACAGATATACAGGAAGATTTTAGAATTATAAGAAAATACTGTGTAACATTTTGTAGAAACAAATTTGAAAACCTAAGTGAAATGAACAAATTTTAAGGGAAAGAAGATTATCAAAATTATCATGAAGAGGTAGAAACCTGCAGAGATAAGTAACTGTGGAGAACAATGAAAAAGCAATCACAGATCCAGCCCTAATAAAAAGGCATAAAGTCTTTTGGGGTGAGTTCTAAAAATGCTTGAAAAAAATATTAATTTTATGTTATTCACACTATTTCAAAGCCTAAATGAGAAACTACCTAACTCTGACACCATAATTGGGTAGCAAACACATACATACACACACACACACAACTATATTCTCATTAATGAGCGGGATTATAAACATTCCTGCATGAAACAGAAAATGGAATCCTCAAGAGAGCTGTAGAATATGTAGTATATTCAAGCAGACTTTATCAGAGGATTGCAAAGATTCTTTATTAGAAGTCTGTTGATATAATTTATAAGATTAGCAGGTTACATGCAAAAACTTTTGATCACTTCAAATTACTCTAAAAAATCTCTGATAAAACTTAAAACCTTTTCTGAAAAAAAATACACTAGGAATAAGGGGAAACTTCCTTGTGGTAAAATATGTCTTATTGAAACAGTGAGCAAATATACTTAGAGCTGGTGTTAAAATAGAATACAAAAATGTCAGCAGGTAGGCAATATTGCACTACAGCTCCTACCCAAAGCATTAAGATGACAAAAAGAAATTAGAAAATTGTCATCATTAGAACAAAATAGCGTGGCAAAATCCAACAGAATCAACTGTAAACTATTCGAATTAATATAAGACTAGTAAAGTTGCAGGATAAAAATGAACCCAAAAAATCCTACATGTCAGCAATAATCAATTTTAAAAGGTCATCAAAAAAGGATTCTATTCAAACTAGCAACCAGTAAACAAAAAAACCTAGTAATAAATCTAACATAGGATTTATAAAATTACCTGAACAACATAACAGAAGATTGGAATAAATAAGGGGGAAAACCATTATATTAAAGTTGTTGATTTTCCCCCAAAATCAATCCATAAATTCAATGTGATCACAAAACAAATCCCAACAGAATACTTTTAGGAACTTAACAAGGTGGTTCAAAAATTCTCATGGAAGATAAAAAATATAATAATAGCCATTATGTTTTTGAAACACAAAAACAACTTTCCCTATAAGTTTCAAAATATGCTACATTGTGGTTAATATTAAAGTAGTGTAGTACAGGTTCAGAAATAGGTTAATCAAGGGAAGATTATAAAGAATCCAGAAATAGAAGTAGTCTTTCTCTCCATCTCTCGCCCTGTCCCTCCCTTCCTCCCCCCAGCAACACATACTTGCATGCGTGAGCATACTCTGGAACTTGGTTAACATTAAAATTGACATTTCATATCAGAGACAAGGAAGTGGAACAAAACAGTCAATAAATAGCTTGGAGATTATTAGCCATCTATTTGAGGTATAGGAGAGGAAAACTCTTTTCCTTTACCCATCGTAGGTTCTTTTCCTGGGGCCCTATAAATTGGACTGACAAAAGACAGATTAACAAGAGAAAACGTATAAATGTATTTTGATAAATTATATAATGACATAGAAGCCTTCATAAGGAAATGAAGACCTGAAGAAGTAGTTAAGCCTGAGCATTTTTATAACAGGTTTGATGAAGAATGTAATGTCATGAAGAATATAATAGAACAAAAGGGTAATAAACGGGAAATTTCGGTTAGTTTGCTCAGATTCCTCTCAGCATTCCTCCACCTTCAGAGACAAGGATGTTCCTTCCCTCTGATATAATCTGCTTGAGGGTAGAAGTGAGAGGTCAGAGTTCTTTCTGTATCTGCCATTTCTCAAATTCTTTTAGACTAAAATATTCAAGATGCCAAGGCACCATATTTTGATGTAGCATGTCCTGAATTCTTTCATATGTAAAAGGATATTTATTTTAACACTGTTTGTAATAATAAAAACTTGAAGGGGGAAGCCCTAAAACCAAGTTAAATAAATTATAGTGATCCATACTTTGGAATAGTATACAGTTACTAAAAAGATTAAAGTGAACAGATTGTACAGGAATAAAGGATCTCTAAGATACATCAACTGGAAAATGTTTCTTCGCAAAACAAGACAAAATAACCACTATTTACATATGTGTATATGTACATATCTGTATGTAACAGAGTGGTGAAGTGACTAGAAAATAAGTCTATTGACTGTGAATAGGGGAATGTGTGTGTGTGTGTACAGGTGATGGCAGGACTTTAAAGGGGGACTATCATATTTTATTCTATATCCTTATTTATTATTTGAATCTTTTGTAAGAATGCTGTTATGTACTGCTTATTTAATAATATACAATCTCATAGAAAACAATATTCAAACAGTCAAAATTTTATCTCCTTTTGGAGGAAACATAATAGCATAAAAAGCCATAGAACATGTCCATTTCTGCCTCTTAAGTTTTGTGGATTATTACCTCCTTATACACAAAATGAGGCTTTGGACTAGATTATCTGGTTTCTCTAATAAACTTTAAATTTCTATGAGCCTATAAAATATAACTTAAAATTTTTCTCACCTTGTTATTTTTTGTATTTTATTTTTAATTTGTATTAATTTAGCAATACATCAATCTCATCGGCACATTACCAATGTAATAAATAAATTTTTGCCTAAGTAATGAAATTCTGTCTGCCATGAATGTGGTTATAAAGTTGAGTTTCGTTCTTTATCACATCAGAATTGCTACTTGGTCAATAAATGTTATAGGAGATGCAGGATGCAAAACACACAATTGTTCTAGTTGAAAAGAAATATGGCTAATGTGACTTTGCTAAACTTTCTCTCAGCTGCATGCTTCTAATCTGAAAAAAGAAAATGCCATAATGTAAAATTTTAATGGGAAAATATCAGGCCTTTTTCCTGAGGAAATAAAGAGAGAATGTACGCTAGAAAAGGAATATCACTTCATTTTAAAGCTTTAAGAAAACATGTTCTTAATTCTTCGAAGTATAGACAAAAGTTAAAGGATGTTATTTTAGAAAAAAAGTATTTTCATGCAAAAGTGTCTGAATAATTTACTCAGAACTTTCCCCAGATCACCACTATCCTGGTAGTGAATATATAGGAAAGAAAAAAAAGAATATGTATGTTCATCAGTGAAGTTTCTGCCTTCATAAGATACTCGGTCACTTAGCATCTAAATACAATTTGTATCCTAGTTCTAGAGCACATTTTCCAGTGCATTTCATTTTCAAGTGAATATAAGTATCACATAATCTCCCATAACAAAGAAAAAATGAAGAAAATTGAATCTTGGGTAAGTACCTCTTCTCTTCAATTAGACAGCAAACTTAGGCCCTTTGTTCCCCCTAAAAGAAATCTACTCTTCTTCTAGAAAGAATCCTTACTTGCAAGAAATTCAGAAATTTGCAACACAGGCACCAATGTAAAGATAAAAGAGGAAGATATGAAAGAAAAATATTCCCAGGGGTAGAGGTAGGCAGGTACTCACGCACATGAATATCATCAGAAAGAGAAGAAATAAATTTTCAATACAAATAGGAAGGTGAAAATATGTTCAGCTATTAAGCTTTGACTTCCATCTCTTCATACATTCATCAAGGGGCATTTGGGAGACACTAAGCACAGTTCTGGGAATGTAAAGATGAGTAAGGCACCGTCCCTCAAGGACAAAGTCTAGTGAGAGAGACAGATACATAACTGCAATGCAATATGATTACTGTTATAAAGCAGGGTATGTGAAAAATTATGAGGGGAGAGACAGAAGGGAGCCTCTGAGTATGTTTTGGGAAGTTGGGGAAGGCTCCATAAATATTTGGGCTCAGTTTTGTAGTATTAGCAGAAATTCTAGCTATGCAGTAGAATTTCAGTTATGCCTGAAGAAGGAATATTGGTCGTCAAAAGCAATAGCTGAAAGCTACCTACCCCAAAGGTAGGGATAGAAATGTCTTCTGGAGTACACACATTTGGGGAAATGGAAAGAGTTAAAAGAAAGCTTAAGAAAAAGTCAAAATACCCACTTGGGATAGAAATGTCTTCTGGGCAAGTAGTGACTACAGCATCTCACTACGCTGATGGACAGTGAGTGCAATGGGGGTGTGTGGTGGGGACTTGATAATGGGGGGAGTCTAGTAACCACCATGTTGCTCATGTGATTGTATATTAATGATACCCCCCCAAAAAGAAATGTCTTCTGGGGTACACACATTTGGGGAAATGGAAAGAGTTTTAAAAAGCTTAAGAAAAAGTCAACATACCCACTCTTCCCACCTCTGTTGAACAATGCCGAGCAAAATGGCCAAATAAGATGCTTTCACTTGACACCAAAAGTAATGGCAGCAAAGGCAGAAGTAAACAATGGGACCCCATCAAACCAAAGAATCCCTGCACAGCAAAGGGAGCCATCCGCCAAATGAAAAACCAGCCTACTAAATGCGAGAAAATATTTGCAAATCATATATCTTATAAGAGATTAGGGTCCAAAATATACAAAGAACTCACACAACTCAACAGAAAAAAAAATCTGATTGAAAAATGAGCAGAGGCTTTGAATAGACATTCTTCCAAAGAAGACACGCAGATGGCCAACAGGTACGTGAAAACATGACTAATCATCAGGGAAACACAAACCAAAACCACCGTGAGATATAATATTATGCTTGTGAAAATGGTTCTTATCAAAAAGATAAGAGATAACAAGTGTTGGCAAGGATGTGGGGAAAAGAGAGCCCTTTTGCACTCATGGTGGGAATGTAAATTCACACAGCCACTATGGAAAACAGAATGGAGGTTCCTCTAAAAATTAAAAATAGAATTACCATATGATCCAGCAATCCCACTTCTGGCATTTATTCAAAGAAAATGAAAACACTAATTCAAAAAAATATATGCACCCTCATGTTCCTTGTTGCATTATTCACAATAGCCAAGATACGGAAATAACCTAAGTGCCCATCAATGGATGAAAGTTCAAAGAAGATGTGGTATATATATATATATATACTACAGAATGTTATTCAGCCATAAAAAAGAATGAAACCTTGCCATTTGTGACAACATGAATGGACCTTGTGGGCATTATGTTATGAGAAATAAGTCAGACAGAGAAAGACAAATACCACAGGGTCTTTCTTATATGTGGAATCTAAACAAACAAACTGAACTCATAGATAGAACAGATTGGTGGTTTCCAGAGGCAGGTTGGGGGAATGGATAGGCAAATGGGTGAGGGTGGTCAAAAGGTACAATAAATAAGTCATGGAGATGTAATAAAGAAACAATAAGTCATGGAGATGTAATGTACAGCATGATTACTATAGTTAATAATGCTATGTAGCATAGTTTTGCATATGTGAAAGTTGCTAAGAGAATAAATCTTAAAAGTTCTCATCACAAGAAAAATAATTTTGTCATTGTGTATGGTGATGAATGTTAATTAGAATTATTGTGGTGATATTTAAAAAATATATACAAATACTAAATCATTCTGTTGTACACCTGAAACTCATGTGTTATATGTCAATTATACCTCAGTTTTTTAAATGTAAATGAAAGCTAAAAATTAAAAAGATCTCCCTAGAGAGCATCCCCTCCTCAACCACTATAGCTTGGCATCCATCCATAGACAAAAGTGCCTTTGCAGGAGCTTGGAGATGCAGGTAGGCTTTGAAGCCCCAGTACAGTCCGAGATCTAGGAGAACAGCCTCTGCGTGCACCCAGGTGGCTAGTTTGTGAGCTAGAATGGCTTCAGATTCAGTAAGAGCTCTATACCCTTGAGAACTCGGTTACATCCCATTTAACTTCAGTTCTGCTACCAGAACCATATGCCAAGGGACCTGGGAGGAGGCACTCCCACCTGTGAGTAGGGTAACAGACATACAGATCTTGGCCCTGGTTATGGACCCTGGTGTGGCTCATGAACTCTAGGCTATGGTCCAGGAGTCCCTGGAGGTAAGCCTGATATACGCAGACTATAGATTCTGAAAGGACCCTGTAACTGGGCTCTAGTCCATCCCAGCCATTGTCAACTAATAGTCTCGCTGGGAGAGGGACTCTATAGGAGACACTCCCATCTGCACTTCTGGAGATCTTAAAAGGGCCCTATGCAGCCACTGTGGAAAACAGTATAGAAGTTCTTTAAACGGTTAAAAATAGAGCTACCATATGACCCAGCAATCCCATTTCTGGGTACTTATCTGAAGCAAATGATATCACTATCTTGAAGAGTTATCCGTATCTCCCTACCATGTGCACTGCAGCATGATTTACAAGAGTCAAGATGTGGAAACAACCTAAGTGTCCACTGGTGGCAAAATGGATAAAGAAAATGTCACACACACACACACACACACACACACACACACACACAACTGAGTACTATTCAGCCATAAAATACAAAAAAGTCCTGCTTTTGGGGACAACATGGATGGCCCTTGAGGGCATTTATGCCAAGTAAAATACATCAGACAAAGATAGATACTGTGTGATCTCAGTTATATGCGGAATTTAAAAAAAAAAAAAAGCCAAACTCATAGAAACAGATAGATGGTGGCTGCCAGGGGCTACTGGGTAGGGAAATGGGAAGATACTGGTCAAAATGTACAAACTTCCAATAGTAAGATGAATGCATTCTAGTGATCTAATAATCAACATAGTGACTATAGTTAACAATACTGTATAATATACTTGAAAGTTGCTGAGAGTTTATCTTAAATGTTTTCACCACACACAAAAAACTGTAATTATATGAGGTAATAAATGTGTTCTTTAACCTTATTGTAGTAATCATTTTGCAATATATACATTAATCAAATGATCACACTTGTACACCTTAAACTTACACAATTTTACACGTTAATTTAAATATTTCAATAAAGCTGAGAAAAAAATTGCAATAAGTACAGTAAAATAAAAAGGCAAGAAAAAAGGCAAATCTTGGAAAAGAATAAGTAAAAGTATCTTTGTTCACAAGTGACATGATTGTATACATAGAAAAATTACTAGAATAAGTGAATTTTGAAGGCCAATATACAAAAATTATATTTATATAGCAGTAACAATTAGAAAATTAAGCAAAAAATTATTTACAATAGCATAAAAAACATAAAATAATTAGAAATAAATTTAACAAAGGCTATGTAAGACCTCACACTGAAACTATAAAATATTACTGAGAGATATTAAATAAGTGATAAAGCAATAGAAATATATACCATGTACATGGATTAGAAGACTTGATATTGTTAAAATGGCAATTTTCCCCAAATCAGTCTACAGATTTAATATAATCCAAATCAAACTCCACACAGTCTTTTCTGTAGAAGTTGGCGATTTGATGCTATGAAAATATAAATGATGCAGAATAGCCAATCAACACTGAGAAAGAAGAACAATGCTGGAGAATTCACACTAGTTGATTTCAAGACTTGTCAGACTGCATGATCCACACTGTGTGGTATTGATTACCTCTGGACTGACTGGAAAGGCACATAAGGGAGCTTTCTGGGGCAAAGCAAAAGTTCTATATCTTGATAAATATTTGCATTCATGTACCTGTCCGTTCTAAGTACTTGAGATACATCAATAGACCAAAAAAAAGAGAGAGAAGAAAAAGGAGGAGAAGGAAGAGGTGGAGGAAAATAAGGAGAAGAACTGCCTGCTCTCGTGGAACATATGTCCCAGCAGGAATTCGGAGAGAGGAAGAGACAGTCACTGCAGAGAAGGTATAATACAGAAATTATGTGATATGTTAGAGAGTGACAATGCCCACGGGAAAAGAACAGAAAACTGTGGCTTCTTTACCTTAGTCACCTCTTTCTACGCATCCACGTTGCACACGTGAGGCAGGAGGCGAATCCCCTCATCGCTGAGCACCAGTCAGCAATCTGGCGTGGAAGGACACTGGTGTACCCTCAGTATGCCTGATTCTGTTTCTGAGAGGCAAAAGAACAAAATAAATAAAAATGTGTTCCTTTCTCAATGGCTCTCAGGTCCTAATCAATTCCTGCTTTGGGGGCAGAGGAAGGGCGATTCAGGGCAAATAAGACTGCTCCGAACACTTGAGAGCCCTGCAGAGGGAGGCAGGTTGATTCTGGAAAAAGGAAGGAAGGACCATAGCCAGAGGCTGTACAGTTTTGAAGGGAGTGGATATTTACTGATTCCCAGCATATGAGTGCTATGTGGCCAGACAAAATGGGTATTCACTCTGATGTTGTTCAGGGAGTATTCTGAAAGCCAGTCTGTGTTTCTTACTGTGTCCGAAATCAGCCCCAATGTAACGACATCAGTTGGGCTACCGGGTCAAACAGCTTCCCCTAACAATGCCTTTCTGTTTTGTTTTTAACCTCGGGTCTTCATAAAGGTAGTCAAATATTAGTTGGAAAGAACAAAGCAAACACAAAGAGGTGTCCCACAGAGTCCTAAAGTTAGACATAAGTGCCAAATACAAAAGAAAGCACAAATATTAGACACCAGCCCCTCCTCTCAGAGACACAGCCCAGCTTAAGAGACATATGTGGAGCTTGGAACCATGTGCTTGGAGGTATGAAGCAAAGTGAACTATTTTATAGTTCACCCCTGCTATTAATAACATAATTGAGCCTAGTTTTAGCCAAATCCCTGTCTGACTGTCATTGTGGATTCAGTATTGAGCCACTGATTGAGCTTAATGACTTCATAAGAAATAGGGATTCATCCATTTCATGGCAGTTAATTTCCAGTTCTATTGCTTTTAGGAAACATTTGGTATTTACTTAACATGATGCTTATTAAATCAAAATCAATGTGAATTAATTAACTTGAAAGTGTTATCTAATTTCCTAATCAGTATTAATGCTGGTTTCCATCAGCAAATGCTTTGGAGTGAAAAACAACACTTTATGTATATTTCCCAAGTTTTCACCCACTATATTCAGTTTTAATTTGTGTGACAAGTTTCACCTCACAAAATCCTTCCTCCTATTTGATTTTTCCTAAATACACACTGAGGTCTTTTTAGACACTAATTTCTGCTAGAATCACAGACGTCTCCTCCTGCATGTCTCCTCCCAAAGGACCAAGAAGGCCTCCTGAGTGGCTATAAATGCCTCATCATAAGCACCTAATCAAAACCTGTGTCACAGTTAGAGCCAATCTGGTCTCCACTCTCATGCCAAAAAGCAAAGTCTTACAAGTTGTGCATTTTTACTATTAACTTTCCAGTGTGGCTTTAGAATCTCAATCAATTCTTTAAGAAATGTAAATGCCCTTTGGCTTAGCAGTAGCCACTGGGAAATACTAGGTATAATTCCTTCCTGGTTATGCATGTGCTGTGACAATCAAAGCCAGATGCCAAAGTAGCTATTCCAGAGCATGCTCAGCTTTTTCCAACTTGCTGTTGGAGGCCATTTAACTTTTAACCTTCCCCTCCACCCAGTTAAGTGGCTCGTGAAAGTGCCTCCCCACAAATGCAGCCTTTTCATGGGATTAATCCTTTCTCACTACTCTATTTCCAGTTCTTCTGTTGGGCCCCTTGCCTGCAGTGCCCTCTACCTCCAACCTACTCTGCGCTCTCTTGCTAAGGGTCCAGGCCATTCCTGGCCTGCCCCAGAGAGCCCCTTTGGTCCATCCTCTACATTCCCCTTAATACCCAGCCCCAGGAGCACCCCTGTGCTCTAACGACTGCATCACTAGCAATTCCCACGCACACCATTCCCTCTGCCTGCAATGTCCTTGTACCCCAGCAATGCCCATCCATCTTTCCAAACTCAGTTCAAAAGCCATCTCCCCTCTGAAGTCAACTCTCCTGCCCCAGGCAGTGTTGAGAATTCTTTCCACCGGTTCCGTAGTCCTGTGAGCCCTTCTCTGTCCTAATATTTATCACACAATATTTAATCATTCATGAGTGCCTCCTCACAGGCCGTGAGAAGTGGGGATTTTTTTCATTCTTTTATTCCCAGCTTCTAGCGCATCACTGGCGGCTGGCGAACAATAAAGCAGAGTCTTTACGGAATGAACAAAAGGTGGTGATATAGCTGTGAGAAGTTCGGATTTTCCAGTTCTCCCCTATACCTGGAAGCATGTGAATCCGCTCCCACACATGGAGACAGATGACCTCTGCTCAGAGTGGGCCTGACTCCCTGACCGCGAAAAGAGGCCTGGAAGTGACATCATCCTTTGCAGGTGCTCTCTCACCAGCCGGTCCCTCCGTGCCAGATGGGATAAGTGTCTGGGTCGTGGAAGTGTTTGTGCCATGAAGGGGTCCAGATGACACTACTCAGCATAAAAATTAATCTGAGCTGACAGTATTTGAGTCCCTGAAATCAGTTTTCAGCCAGAAAGCAGAACTTCCCAGAAGAATTCAGTTGTCATAATCCCCTCCCCAGAAGCAACGAGGAAAAGCTGACTCTTATCACTACACTCAAACGCTGTCCAAGAGCTGAATCTCCCGTCTCTTTTCCTAAGGGCCCACTCATCTTTCCAACAAGTCATTTATTTTCCCTTCAGTGCCCTTTGGCTCCCACCCCTCCCCCCCTACTAAGAAGTCATTTGTTTTCCATAAGTGTCCCTCTCCCTCTTATCTTCCCCAAATTAAAATGGTAAATAAGCCCCAAACTCTAACCACCCCTTTGAGTCACAATTTTCTGTGAACTCCCTTGCACATACTTACAGGAATGAAAACCTGTCTTTTCTCTTGCTTCTTTGTTTTTTGTCAGTTGAGTTTGCAGGCCTGTAATAGTGAAGCTAAGAGGGTAGAAGAAAAGTTTTTCCTTACCTACACACACACACACACCTGCATATGTGTGGTGTGTATGTGACTATTCATGGGCCCTACAAGGGTCTGCCTGTCTCTCTGAGCCAACCTCTCCCCATGTCCCCTGCTCACTGTGCCCCAAAGAACCACTGGATCTTCCTTGTGACTGAAGGGCTGACTGCTTGACCTGGATACCCAGCCCTGAGATGTCTGCAAGGCTGGCTGTTAGGGCTCAGCGAGGCCACACCTCCTCAGTGGGTCACCTTAACACCCCAAACTCCCAAAGAGTCACCGTCCATCTCATTGCCTGGTTTTATTTTTTCATGGCAGTATCATCACCTGAACTTGTTTACTTATTCATGTTGCCTTCCTGCCATAATGTGAGTGCTGTGGGGTGGGGGGACCTTGTCCCACTACCTCATGAGGCTCTTCCTGGGACCAGGTCCTGATCTCACACTGCACATTCATGCCCTCAAGCCACCTTCTCTGCTCTGAGACACCTGTGGAGAAGGTGAAGGTTCCTGTGGCCGGGATTCTCACCTGGCCCTGGTCGGCTTGCTCATTGCACACCTGTGGGCAACGCATTGTTCCTGACTCTATGTAAAGAGCTCTGCCAGGGCTCTGGGCTGCTGCAAGGCTGCAGGACAGCAGAGGCTGGAGTGGCGGCAGCACCAAGGATGAAGACTGAGACAGCTGCGGGGGCGGAGGGGCTCAGAGACAGAGACCGGCTTGCTGCACGCAGACTCGCTCTGAGTGGACGGGATTCTAGCACTTGACCTGCCACCATGGGAATAAAGTTGCGTGCAAACCCTTTCATCCCAAGAATGTTCCACCGTCATTTTTTCAGTCTCATTGAATCCCTAGTGACCTTGTCTGGAGCTGAAACCTATTAGCGAGACAACACCCCATGTCACTGCAGGAACTGACCCGGCACTCCACTGCCTGTGAATGGCATCTGGACCCGGAGCAACCCGGCTCCACATCCTAAAGTGTTTCCCCCATAGATATTCATGGCGGAAAGGCAAAAAGCAAGAAAGGCAGAAGGGAGGAGTTGCATGGCTCTTCTCCTATTTCTACAGTCCCTCAGGCACCCGGCCCCAGAGAATTGACCTCTCTCCTGGAGAGCTACAGGCCTTCTCTCAGCCAGCCAAGCCTTGGTGAGGTCACAGCAGAGGATGCTGGGTCCCTGGGAGCAGGGACCGTGTCCTCAGTGCCCAGTGTCGGGTCACCAGGGCACTGACTTGGAGCCAGCCCTCAATAAAATCCTTGTTGAGTGAATGAGAGTAAGCAGAAAGGAAGACAGATGAGGGTGGCCACATCCCTCCCATCCCAGATGACACTACCCACGACGGTGCTCTCGGAGCATCATGGCAATTTGAACGTGTGCCTGAATCTCCACAGAGAGCTTCTGAAACATACAGATTCTTGGACCGTGTCCTGCAGATTCCGTACCTCCAGGCTGGGAGCTCCTGCAGAGCCAGGTTCAGGGGTCACAGTGTCTAGCATTAAGGGTTCGTTGATGATTGGATTCTGCTTGATGATTTTCTCCCTTATTTGGTCAGTGGCTGTCTTGCCAATGGGTTTCAGCTCTGGGCAAGTTCGCTATGGATTCAGTGTGACCAAAGAAATGACAGAAGAACATTCTTGGGGTGAAAGGGTTCATTACCTGGCTTGTTCTCCCAGCTGTAGGTCAAGCACTAGCGTCTCTGCGTCCGCCCCGAGCACTGGGCCAAGCTCTCTGTATAGAGCAATAATAGCTAATTGCCTATGGGTGTGGAAGCGGTAGCCTAGCAACAGGCCAGTTACATCATCAGGTGGTTTAAGTTCAGTGAGACTCCTGGCCATAGGAACCCCAACTTCCCCACAAACCCTTTCACCCCAAGAACGTTCTACTGTCATTTCTTTGGTCACATTGAATCCATAGTGAACTTGCCTGGGCCTGAAACCCACTGGCAAGACAAATCTCATAATTATGGTGATGAAGCCCAGTGTAGATGAGCCAGTTCAGAAGGACGTTGCCTCAGCTCCTGCCGCAGCCCCATCTTGCTTGTTCCTATACCCCAACAATACCGATGCACAGAGCACCGGGCCCCTGCCTCCACACTGGGGCTGGGCGCTCCCTGGTTTCCAAGTTCCTGCCGTTATAACATACACAAACTGGTTGGCTTAGAACAGAGATTTATTATCTCACCGTTCGAGAAGACAAAACTCTGAAATCAAGGTGTCAACAGAGCCACGTTCCCAGTGGAGGCGCTAGGGAAGGACCTGTTCCAGGCATCTCTCCGGGTTTCTTGGCTTATGGCAACATAATCTCAATCTTCTCTCGGCATTATCCCTGCGTGTGTGTCTGTATAAACCTTCCCCTTTTTACTCGGGAAACATATTGGGTCTGGGCCCACCCTAATGACCTCATTTTAACTGGATTGCCTCCATAAAAGCTTTAACTTCACTGGGGTCATGTTCTGAGGTGTGGAAGTCAGGCTTCCTAAATGCCTTCACAGGGGACACTGTTCAACTCACTGACAGTCAGAACCACGGCTTGAGCATTGCCTCCTGGCCGCGCTGGGCTAGGTGTCCTTCCCCCTGTGTTTCCTCGGTGTCCTGCCTCGTCCTCATCACAGTGTGTTGTGAAATCCACCTGTGTGTTCCTCCTCACCTGACCATGGCTCCGGGAGCAGGAACCGAGGCTTTCTTCTCTGTAACTGAGACTCTCTACTCAACCCGGTATGGGGACATCAGAGGCACCGAGCATCCGCTGATGAGTGAATCCCGGCGGGGATGGGCTTTGCAGGCTGTGCTGCTGGCTCCGTCCCCTGCCTTCCCTGCAGGATTCCGAGGGAACACATGGCCAGAAGGCTTCAGTGACCTCTGTCCAGACTCTAGCTTCAAGGACAACTAGGTGAGCGGGGAGATTTATTCCATCTGTCTCAAACCAGCCTGGTCCTGACAGCTGGAAACTTCAACAAAGACAGGGAACCATTGGATGAAACGTCAGGAGTTCCAAACCTTTGTCCCAAATGTCATCTCTCAAGCTCTTCAAGCTCTGTTCATGAACAGTTGCCAAAACAAGGATTTTTTCTGGTTGTTTTCCTTACAGACCCTACTCTGGGCCCTGTGAACTATTATTCTAGATGAAGATCGATGGTGGGCAACAGCGACAGTAGACGGAGTTACAACGTGCCTCTCATTCCTTTGCCAGCACAAAGTGGGGAAGTCACGAGGCCACCACTGCCCTACACGTTTGCACCTGCTGCATGTCAAAGGCCACTTGGGACTGGCTCTGGTCACTACTGTGGCTGGAGCAGCCAGGAGCATTGCTTCATGCAGGGCCCTTTGTTTTTGTCTGTAGCACCTGGACTTCTCAAAACAAGTTTTAAAATTAAAGCCACTACCTTCTACAGCAGCTATGGTGATAATGCTGAAGAGTCACATAGAAGTATAGGTCACAGCTGTCCTTCAATAACTGGCATGCCTAAGACTGTGTCTGTGTTGACCCTTTCATCTTATACCTTAACAAATTAGAAAATGAGCTGTCGTATCTGTGTGGGGCTGCTCACCTAAGGGATCTTAGTGAATGAACATTTTGTTTGGATTCACTTCTTGTTCCCAATGTCCTTTGGTGGGTTTGTGACGGCATAGCTCCAATTTGTCTTATACACATACTTCTGATTGGCCAAGATGCCCCATGGTGAGGGCAAAGCACATGACCAGGCTGGGGGGCCACACAGCACAGGGGGAAAGAATCCCGCCACTTCCACTCGGCAGAGATTAATGTTCCCAGAGATATGAGCTCTCCATCCTCAGGGCCTTTGCTTTCCACTACTATCATACAAATAATGGCTAGTTTTTTATTATATATCATTTCATTAGTAAGACTTGTGATCATTTATTGAACACCTGCTAAGTACTATTTAGGCTTCACAGCAGTCCTAGATAGAGCTGTTAGCAAGAAAAAGAAATAAAAGCCATCCAAATACGAAAAGAAGAACTAAAATTGTGTCAGTTTGTAGATGACATGATCTTATATGAAAACCCTAAGAATCCACCAAAAAACTGGTAGAACTAATAAATGAATTCAATAACATTGCAGGATAAATAATTAACATAAAAAATCAGCTGCAGTTCTACATGTTAACACTAAAATACCTAAAAGAGAAATAAAGAAAAAAATCCCACTTACAGTAGCATCAAAAGCAATCAAATTCTTAGGAATAAACTTAGCCGAGCAAGGGAAACATCTATACCCTGAAAACTATAAGACATTGATGAGAGATACTGAAGATACATGTAAATGAAAATTTTTTACAGATCAGAAGATTCAATATTGTTAAAATGTCCATACAAACCAAAGCATGTATAGATTCAATACAATTCCTATAAGAATTCCAAGGGCTTTTTACACAGAAATAGAAAAAATAATACTAAAATTCACATGGAGAAACAAAAGACACCAAATACCAAAGCAATCTTGAAAAAGAAAAATAAAGCTGGATCCATTACACTTCAAAGTATATCACAAAGCTAGAGTGACCAATAGCGCGGCACTGGCAAAAAAACAGACACATAGATCAGTGGAATAGAATCAAGAGCCCAAAACGAAAGCCATCCATTCATGGTCAATTGATATTTGAGGGGGCCCAGACTAATGTGGAAAAGATGGTCTTTTCAACAAATGGTGCTGGGAAATTTGGATATTCACACACAGAAGAAGGGAATTAGACCTCCACCTTACACCACTCACAAAAATTAATTTGAAATGGATTAAAGACTTAAATGTAAGGCCCCAAACCAAAAAACTCCTAGAAAAAAACAGAGGGAGAAAGTTTCTTGACATTCGTCTTGGCAACACTTTTTTGAATATGACACCAAAAGCACACGTAACAAAAGTAAAAATAAACGGAGGAGACGATATCAAATTAAAAAGCTTCTTCACAACAAAAGAAACAATCAACAGAATGAAGAGACAACTTAAAGGAAGGGAGGAAACATATGCAAACCATACATCAGATAAGGGGTTAATGTCCAAAATGTATAAGGAACTCACACAACTCACTAGCAAAAAAATAAATAATCTGATAAAGAAACGGGCAGAGGATCTGAATAGACATTTTCCAAAGAAGATGTGCAAATGGCCAACAGGTGCATGAAAAGATGCTCAACATGACATCATCAGGAAAATGCAAATTAAACCCAGAATGAGATACCACTTCACACCTGTAGGAATGGCTGTCATCAAAAACACAAGAGATAAGAAGTGTTGGTGAGGATGTGGAGAAAAGGGGAACTTTGTGCATCATTGGTGGGAATGTACATTGGTGCAGTCAGTATAGAAAACAATACAGAGGTTCCTCCAAAATTTAAAAGTAGAACTACCATATGATTCAGTAATCCCACTTCTGGGCATATATCTTAAGGAAATAAAATCCCTATCTCAAAGGACTATCCGTGCCACCCCTTCCCATGTTCATTGCAGTATTATTCACAATAGCCAAGACGTGCCAACAACCTAAATGTCCATCAACAGGCAAATGGATAAAGAAGATGGGGTATATATCTATAATGGAATACTATTCGGCCATAAAAAGGAGGGAATCCTGCCTTTCTAAACAACATGGATGGATCTTGAGGTCATTATGCTAAGTGAAACAGGTAAGACACAGAAAGATAAATACTTTATGCTATCACTTATATGTAGGACCTAAGAATAGTCAAACTCGTAAAACAGAAATTAGAATGGTGGTTGCTAGGGACTGGGTGGGGAGTGCATAGGGGAATCGGGGAGATGCTAATAAAAGGCTACAAACTTCCAGGTATAATGAGTAAACTCTGGGGATCTAATATAGAGTATGGTAACTACAGTTAACAATACTGTATTATATACTTGAAAGTTGCCAAGAGAGACCTTAAATGTTCTCAACACACACAAAATATATTACAATTTTGTGAAGTGATGGATGTGTTTATTAACCTTACTATGGTAATCATTTTGCAATATATATGTACCAAATTATCACATATACCTTACACTTAGACAATCTTATATGTCAACTATATCTTCATAGAGAGCTGGAAAAGAAAAGCATTCACAGCAACCCTCTGAATAAACACCTTGTCCCCACTCCATTGGAGAAGAAACTAAAGGCTACCTGCCAAATGCTCACATGGTCAGCAGGAGGCCGACCCAGCCTGGGCTGACTCAATTCCTAGGCCCATATTCTTGGCTAAATCACCTTCCACTCCATCTTCAGAAATCAGTCAGAAATAAAACTCTGAGTTGAATGTAACTTAACTTTGCCCTCTTAGCTTTAAACTTCCAGCATAGAGCCTATCAGCCGATCTTACTGACGTAACTGGAATCTTCCTCGACTGTCTCCCCCCCCCACCCACTGCGACCTCCAGGTGTTGACGCAAGTGGGACGAAGCAAGAACGCTGCCTGAGTGGAGGCACAGAATGAAGCGGCACTAAAGAAATGAGAAATGAAAATGACTCGCTGGACCCAAGCGAACCCCCAGCAGGCTGGGCCCTGTGGGAACCCTCGCCCAGTCTCCCTGCAACAGCTGTGACTTGGGTTCCTGTTCCCACACTTTCCACAGACTGAAGAAATGGCACAGGTCCCTGCACACCTCCCAGGGAAAGTAACTCAGCTCCCACCAGGAGAGCAGAGGCAAAAATACATCATGGGCTCTTAAAAAGTCACTTCTTGTGCCAAAGCAAGAGGCCAGACTAGACGAGTCCAGGGCTTGGGTCGCAAGTGCTTGCGGAACTGGGTGTATGAAAAGAGGAAGCTGAGAAGGGCCTCGGCTGACTCCAGAGACAGGACCATACACATGAACTGTCTTCATTTTAATTCACTTCTAATTTATGCACATGAATAAAATGAGTGTGGGCCTGGGAACATTCACCAAACTGGACTCGTGACATTTAATTAAAGCAGAAGTTCACCTGCAGGAGTTGCTGAAGGCTCTGAGGGAGGAGAGGAGTCTTCTCTCCCGCCTCCTCTGCCTGAAGCCTTGAGGTGGCTCCTGTCCCATCTGGGAGGATTCTGAGCACCTCGGCCTTACCGAGTGTGGCCCCCGCTCCAGCCCCAGGCCACCCCCATGCCTGTGATTCTGAGCTTCCACAGACCCTCTAACATGCCTTGCTCTCTTGTCTTCAGAGTAGCTCTGCCCCGTACCCAGCAGGACATTTCCATGCCCTCCTTACCAGCTGACACCATCCTTCGCTCACTCACCACCCCCTCCTTGAGCCATCTCAGCTCCCCAGAGGGAAAGGTCAGTACCTTTCCTAAGTTCTCTCCTAACACCTCTGCTCCCAACTGAAGCACTCGTGCTGATGGAAATTGCTTGTTACTAGACAGTAAGATCCCTGAGGGTCCAGATCGTTGTATCGTTACTGTGCATTGTGTATACAATGTCATATTGAAAACACAAACTTATAAATGGAGTAAATGAATACAGGGGAAAAGTCTTGATTTATTCTCTCTGCCTCTGAGAGGATTCTGCTCTAAAAATAAAGCCCTCTCGTCTCATTGACGGATCTGTCCAAGCAGGGCGAATCGAGTCAAGGACCACACACGTTCTTTGAGTTTTGACCGTGTTCCATTAAAAAAAGAATCTATAAACCCAGGGCCAAGGCTCCATCCATCATACACCAAAGGTCAAGCACGCCATCATTAATAATGGCACTAATCTTGCCACTGGCACCAGGAGATGAAGAGAGCGACGCAGGCCCAGCACCTCGGGGACACCAGCAGCCGCGCCTGCTCCGGCGACTCTTTGGAGCCCAAACAGCATGTCTGAGAGGTGAAGAGGTCTCCAGTAGAGCAAGGTGAGAACCGTGCATATATGAAGCTTGGCTGGTTGAGAGAAATTATAAAATGTTACTTTCATTTAGATATATATTCAATTTTCATCTGGATTAAAGATATACTACATTTTCTCTATGAATAAAAGCATGCTGCCAATTAGCGCTGACCTGCTCAAAGAAGGAAGGTCAGTGTAGATTCTTTTTAATACTAGAGCAGAGGAGCAAAACTGTCTCTTTATTATTAAGGTTGATCCAATTAGGCTGGAGGACATTTGGGCACTTTTCTGCCTTTAGACTTGTCTGAAGGAGGCTTCAGAGTGATAGCAACAAAGCGCCAATGGATCTGACTGTAGCATCTGCCCTGCACAAACCCTACCCAAGAGGACAAACCATCGAATCCTCTCCGACCCCTTAGGTCCTGGAAGTGGCCTTGGGAAGACACCTTTCAGGCTATTCACCCAGTTCTCAACAATCTCCCTTCCCTGGAAAATGCCCCTTGCCAAGCTAGACATTCCAGGCACATCTATGCTCTGCAACCCACTCTCCTGCCTAAGGGTGACCTAAATTGGGCCAGAGCTGGAAATGTGGAATCAGAGCTAAGAGTGTCTCTTTCATTCTGGGCTGGTCCCTTGAGCAGAAGCGATATAAAGACCCAGGGTCTTTGAGGACAGCCATTTTCTGCCAAGTGAACCAAGCAGTAGAGAAATCCAGTGCAGGGAAAAGGAGCAAGAGACAGCCACAGAAGTAGAGGCCACAAGAGAGGGGCTTCCTGGGCTCCCTCGCTGCTCCCCCCGCCCAATGCCTTCCCCTCTGGCCCTGAATCCCTGTCCACTGTGATTACGAGACATCCTCAGCTTCCATGGAGCTCTGCCTCCACCGGACTGACTTTCCCTGACTTTATCAAAAGCTGGTTCAGAGGAATGCTGATTTTGGTACCGAATAATGTTTATCTCCCCAGGTTATGACTGCGTGGACACACTGCTTTCCCGGCACATGGCTGTGCTCAACACACCAGTACTGACATCACCTTCTCTGAAGGCCTCTCAGTGGAGGCTCATCTCTCGCTTCCCCACACCGTGAAGACAGGCAGACTCCCTACTCCCTACTGCTGTTTCTAGACAACACTCCGCCTCCCTCATAAAAACAAAAGGCACAAACAAAACTCCAAAAATAACTACTCCTCTCTGATGTTTGTGACATCGCAGTCATCCACGCATCCTGACAGCATCCCTCAAATGAAGTTCTCCCCACCCTAACGCAGACCCTCACCAGCCCATGGTCTGGTCCCATCCAAAAACAATTTCTCCTCGAGGTTTCTTAGAATCCAATGGGGGGCAACGTCTGGGAATGGCCTGGTGAGAACTGCTATGTCTGGTTTAGGGCAACTACATGGTTGAGACTAGAAATGCTCTATGAAGAGGAGACTTGAGTCTTCTGGTGAGATTGGCTCAAGTAAGCAATTGAACTAGAAAAGTCAGCTTCGGAAAAAGGCGCTTCTCCCTTAGCATTAAGTGCTTTGACCTGGTAGCGTGTCTTGGTTCCCTACCAAAATTGAACAGAATGGACATTACAGCCTTTGGCACTTCTCTAGGACAAGAATTTATCTGGCGCCATGGATAATTCCCTGGATTCTTTATAGTCCGTCGACACCAAGACAGAACACCATTCATTTACCCCGTTGCACAGAGGCAGAATGGGGAAGACGCCTCAGGAATGATAATGGATGTGTTGGTGGTGTGATCTAGTCAATCGTATAAGGCTCTCAGGGCCTCTCTGGGGTTCAACTATCTTTGAGAAATTAAACCCTTATAGGGAGAAGTACCACAGAGAAAACTGCAATGATACACACATGTAGCTGCCTGCACCTCAAACCCCTTTTATTTCTAGGTCCCTGTGTAACATGAAAGCTGTGAATCTGCAAAACATTTATGGCCAGAGCAGGTCAGTCGTGTGATCCACAGCCTGCAACAGAGGCCGTGGGGGAAGAAGCCACACATCCCGTGTATGCAGGCAGGTGTAACTGATGCTTTCCCAAGGCCCTCAGCCATTTTCCTAGGCCCACCTATGAAAAAGCAGAAAGTTGAAATGGGTTGGCATCTGTGAATCAGACTCTTTGGTTCGCTTCCTGCGCGAGGGGAATCACACAGATGGCTAAGAGAAGACATTTCTCCAAGGAGGCCCTGACGGGCCATAGCGACACAGGGCCAAGCTTTACTCTCTCACCATTGACCAAATCCAGATTCCTCCAAGGAAGCTCCAGTGACAGGTGGGTGCACAGGTCTGCAGAGTCACCCCGCCAGCTTGTCAGGCCCACAGAGCAGCGGTGATGACCTGTTCTAAGAACCTGCAGGAGGGTTTAGACCCTGATGCTCATACTAGAGAAACATTCGCCACCATACAAACACACACGAACTCAGCCTTGCCTCTTCCACCTGGAGCAGCCCTGCCTGTGGTGCCATGGTGCGGAGAAGCCCTGGGCACCCGCAGGCAGGCGGGACGGCAGCTGTGTCTCGCATCCTCGTGCTCATCGGCCTTGGTTGTTGCCTAAACTTTCAAGCTCAAAACTTATACATCATAATCCAATGACAAAATTACCTAAAGCGATCATACACATCTTACTTTTTATTTCAATGTATCATATGAATTATGTGCCATCACATAGTTCAAAAGCACATCATTGGTCCATAAAACCCTTATTGTTCCAACTGTACATCTTAGGAAATATCCAAAATAGATATCATAGGCATGTGAGATTCCCTTTCCAATTCACATCCTCACCTAACATCAAACCAAGCACATGAACATGTCCAAATCTATTGTTTGTGACCATGCTGCAAGTGACTTCAAATAAGCTCTTCCTGGGTCTCCCCTCAGCAGCCCTCTCCCAAACTGTTCCTCCACTTCCAAGCCATATCTCTTGGAAATTCCATGCCCTCTATCCAGCCAATCCCCTCACTCTACTCCTCCACACATCTGCCAAGGGGAGGGCCTAGCCCCTTGTCCTGACAAAATGTACCCAGTTATTACCAAATTACAAGGTCTCTGACACCAACCAAACTAGATAATTCAGACCTAAATGGTCTCTAGGAAGGTGGAGGTAAATTTATTGGATGGTTGCTAAAGTCTGTGCTTCACTCAAGGGCAGTAACACATGGGCTGACTGAGCTGATTCCAGAAAACAGTCTGGTCCTTTGAAAATATGCTTGATGAGGGCTTGGTTCAGACAAGAATGGATAGGGAAACGTCATCATTGATGGGAGAAAAGAGAGGATGACGGGACAAGAAGAGCCCCTCCTCAGAGAGGAGAGTGCAGGTCTAGAGAGTGTTTGCAAAGTTTAGAGTTCTATTTCAAAGCACAGTATCTTATTCAAGAGAATTTGATGAATTCGTTTTGATATAAACTGGTATCTTCTTAGCTTTAGATTAAAATAATTTGCACAGCAATATTCATCCCAGCACTATTTATAACAGTGAAAATGTGAAAGTCTACACATGAGAGAACATAGTTAAATACAATAAGGTGACTCCACTCAACAGACCATTATAACATAATGAAAACATGGATTCTGAAAAGAATGTTATACTATGGAAAATACTTAAGAAATAATGCTAAGTCAAAAGGCAAAGAAAATCAAAGTGTGCAATACATAGGATATGACTTCATATTTTTTAATAAAACTTATGCAAAAAAATATACTCTGGCAGAAAGTTCACCAAAATATAAATGGTGGATATGTCTAGGTAGTGAGATTAGAGACTCCTTTTCTTCTTCTTTCTACATACATATGTTTTCCAAATTTAATGAACATGTACAATTTTTAATGAATATGTTTTATTTAAAAAATCCTTACTTGAAAATATGAATAAACTTCTCAGAAGCCGCACTGCAAAAATCACAGGGAAATCAGAAGGTGTAGGTGAGAGAATCACTATTTGAGACTAACTTGCTCATTGTATGGAGGATGATGGAAAGCTGAGGCGACTCAGAAGCTACTAGGGCGACTGCATGCTGGGAAAAAGTCATGGGACGTACGCTGACCATGGGACGTACGGACACGCCCGCACGTCATTCCTTTCTCTCTTCTGCTTTACTGCAGGGAAACAAAGGATCAAACAACACTTTGCTTCTGAGAATGAGGAGCAGGACACTGAAAGTCCCCCTTCACCTGTTTTAATTTGGACTCTCTGCTGTGTGTGAGGGTTTTAGCACCCACCGGCCGCTCCGAAACTCTCAGGAACTAGAGCAGGTATAGCCTAAAAGAACTGCAATTCCAGACATTTTCAATCCTTAGGTCCTCTAAGAAAGGAATATTACTAACCATTATGTCTTAGCCAAATTCCAATGTGGGAAATTACATTTTTCCTCCCTATAATTTCCCATGTCACTTTGATTAGAAATATTGTTTCATATCTCACTTTCAGTGGGATATTTTGAATAAAACCTCAGACAGGCCCTCCTATTCTAGCACAGAGACAACGTTTCAGAAATGCATGACTAATACTCCTGGGGCAGGAGCTGAGTACATTGGGATCCTTTGGGAGCAAAGGTACCTCCAAAGGATCAAATTGATTTTTATTCATAGACAATCCCTTAAGACAGATTTTCCCCTCCAGCATTTTACATCTTCTGAGTTTCAGAATCAAGGCAAGAGCTACTTGGTAACAGTGTGTGGATGACGCATTAGACAGAGCTGACTCTGTGACATCATGTCATCTTGTTCTCAGTCAGAGCAACCTGAGGTGCCTGCCCTGTACCCCCCAGCTCTGTGAGTCACTGAGTGATACATTGTCCAGGAAATGCAAAACAATGCTCTTCTAAAACCTCATGATTAAAAAACCGAGGCTTCCGGCCAGAGAACATAGAATGCAAAAAGTAAGTTCTCAGGAGATGCAGGTTCTCATTTCTGTTTTTCTTTTCATTATTGTTTAAACATAGGATCCTTCAGAGCCTTAGATACACAATGGGGAGATGACAGCTCTTCAGCTGCTGGTGTTGGCAAAACTGGACAGCTACATGTAAGATACAGTCTAACCCCATACACAAAAGTAAACTCAAAATGGATCAAAGACCTGAACGTAAGTCATGAAACATAAAACTCTTAGAAAAAACGTAGGCAAAAATCTCTTGGACATAAACATGAGTGACTTCATGAACATATCTCCCCAGGCAAGGGAAACAAAAGAAAAAATGAACAAGTGGGACTATATCAAGCTGAAAAGCTTCTGTACAGCAACGGACACCATAAGTAGAACAAAAAGACATACTACAGTATGGGAGAATATATTCATAAATGACGTATCTGATAAGGGGTTGACATCCAAAATATATAAAGAACTCATGCACCACAACAAACAAACAGCAAATAATCCAATTAAGAAATGGGCAGAGGACATGAATAGATACTTCTCCAAAGAAGAAATTCAGATGGCCAACAGGCACATGAAAAGATGCTCCACATTGCAAATCATCAGAGAAATGCAGATTAAAACCACAATGAGATATCACCTCACACCAGTGAGGATGGCCAACATCCAAAACACAAACAACAACAAATGTTGGCGAGGATGTGGAGAAAGGGGAACCCTCCTACACTGCTGGTGGGAATGCAAATTAGTTCAACCATTGTGGAAAGCAGTATGGAGGTTCCTCAAAACTCAAAATAGAAATACCATTTGACCCAGGAATCCCACTCCTAGGAATTTACCCCAAGAATGCAGCAGCCCAGTTTCAAAAAGACATATGCATCCCTATGTTTATTGCAGCACTATTTACAATAGCCAAGAAATGGAAGCAACCTAAGTGTCCATCAGTAGATGAATAGATAAAGAAGATGTGGTACATATACACAATGGAATATTACTCAGCCATAAGAGAAAAACAAATCCTACCATTTGCAACAACATGGATGGAGCTAGAGGGTATTATGCTCAGTGAAATAAGCCAAGTGGAAAAAGACAAATATCAAATGATCTCACTCATATGTGGAGTGTAAGAACAAAGAAAAAAGTAAAGGAACAAAACAGCAGCAGACTCACAGAACCCAAGAATGGACTAACAGTACCAAAGGGAAAGGAACTGAGGAGGATGGGTGGGAAGGGAGGGATAAGGGGGAAAAGAGGGCATTACGATTAGCAGACGTAATGTTGGGGGGGCATGGGGAGGGCTGTACAACTCAGAGAAGACAAATAGTGACTCTATAGCATCTCACTACGCTGATGGACAGTGACTGTAATGGGCTTGGTGGAGGGGACCTGATGAAGGGGGTAGTTTAATCACCATAATATTGCACATGTAATTGTAGATTAATGATACCAAAATAAATTATATAAAAAAATAAAAAATAAAAATAAACATAGGATCCTTCAATGAATTATAGTTTATGAATAAGCATTACAAGTGATTGTCTCTGACATTTTAGTGTCTCAGAAATGAAGTTTATTTTCCACCAACCGGAACTTGCAGTTATGGACAGCTCCACATCACATCCTCAGAAGATTTTATCGTGAAAATGACTGAATATCTACGCGTGCATTATGAACGCTGAGTACAATTGACAAAATAAACTCCATTCGTGCCTGAAGAATCCTGTAACATAAAAACATCCTTGGTACATGCAAATTTATAGTGGATTTGAGTAATGATAGAATAAAATATTAAGGATAATCTACTAAAGAGAAAATTTAAATTTAGCATTATCTAAATATTTCCAATCTGAAAAAAAAAATTGTGCTGGACACAGAGTGGAAATTGAAAGCTGAACATCTTTTATTCTTCTGTTTCCACCTTCCAAATTTCAGTAAATAAAAGAATTGGTGAACGAAAGATTCAGTTAACAAAAATTGCCAGGAAAGATAGAAACAGGAGAGATTAATCAAGCCAAGATGTTAACATGGACAGAATCTCTTTCTGGCAAGGATGACCTTTCCAAAGCAGCACACAGTCCTCCTCCCTCCTGGAGTTTAAGACAATAAGACAGTCAGGCAGACTAGCAAGAGCCCGGACCCCCAGGCTGAAAAGCAGTCAGGCAGAGAATACACACTAAATACCCCTCCTTGCCTAAAAAGTACACTATTTCTCATGTTACAAAAGTACTGTTAATGGGCAGGGAAGCATCATTTGGGGATTCAGATGTTACAGGCTTGGTTTGGACCAATATCTGGTTACAAGTTCGCCCCAGGAGGGTGACTCTGTGGGTTCCTAGGCGGAGGGATCACTCTGGGTAGTCACTTCAAAAAGAAAAGAAACCCTCGAATCACTGTCCTGGAGAAAATAGCAATAATTATGACTATAAAAATTTTTGTCAAAATTTCGACGTTGTTATGTTCATCCAAGAACTTACAATTAATGGCAATAACATGCCTTAAAATCAACATGCAAGAGTACAAAGTACCCAAAGGCATCTGGCACAAGATGTACCCCAGGCTTACGAGTTTGACCATAGCTTCATGGAAAACAACTGCTATTTAAAAAAATTTTTTTTCTTATTAAAGTACCACTGATATACAATCTTACGAAGGTTTCACATGAGCAACACTGTGGTTTCAACATTCACCCCTATATCAAGTCCTCACCCCCCAACTGTAGTCACGGTCTATCACCGCAGTAAGATGCTATACAGTCATTATTTGTCTTCTCCGTGCTGTACTGCCTTCCCCCTGACCCACCTATATTGTGAGGGATGATCATAATGCCCCCCAATCCCCTTCTCCCTCCCTCTCCACTCGCCCTCTTCAACCCCCTCCCTGTGGTGACCACTAGTCCCTTCTTGGAGTCTGTGAGTCTGCTGCTGCTTTGTTCCTTCAGTTTTTCTTTGTTCTTATATTCCACAGATGAGTGACATCATTTGATACTTGTCTTTCTCCACCTCGCTTATTTCACTGAGCATAATACCCTCTAGCTCCATCCATGGTGTTGCAAACGGTAGGATTTGTTTTCTTCTTATGGCTGAATAGTATTCCATTGTGTATATGTACCACATCTTCTTTATCCATTCATCTACTCATGGACACTTAGGTTGCTTCCATTTCTTGGCTATTGTAAATAGTGCTGCGATAAACATAGGGGTGCACATGTCTTTTTGAATCAGGGATCTTGTTTTCTTTGGGTAAATTCCTGGGAGTGGAATTGTTAGGAAGGAAAGGACTCGGCTCAGTGTCACAGGGAAGTCGGATATAGTGAGACAGAAGACCAAAGTCAAGAAAGCAAAGTAAGTTTTACTACTCTGCACAGAGTAACAGAGCAGGCCTGCCTAAGATAAGACAGGCGGGCGGATGCTCATTCTGAGGCTTCTTTTATGTGGTTTTTAGCAGGGCAGAGAGGTCCTTGACTGACAGCTGTCGGCTCTCTGGGCTGGTTCTGATTGGTGAGATGGGGACAGGGGTGGGGCTGTGTCTGTGCTTCTGATGTTTCTTATCTGGGGGACCCTGGACATTTCCTAAGTCACTCTTGGACCCTGTGGCTTCATCTGATCAACTCTTTGAGTATTTCTGGCTTTCTGGCTATGAACTCCATGAGTCATCTTTGGGGGGCCCTTTCTCCTTTCCATCTCTCTCATTTCTGTCTGTCTGCCTAACAGAATTACTGAGTCAAATAGTTTTTCTATTATTAGTTTTTTGAGGAACCTCCATATGGTTTTCCACAGTGGTTGAACTAGCTTACATTCCCACCAGCACTGTACAAGGGTTCCCCTTTCTCCGCGTCCTCGCCAGCGTTTGTTGTTTCTTGTCTTCTGGATACTGGCCATCCTAACTAGTATGAGGTGATATCTCATTGTGGTTTTAATTTGCATTTCCCTGATGATTAGCGATGTGAAGCATCTTTTCATGTGCCTGTTGGCCATTCGTATTTCTTCTCTGGAGAAGGCTGTCAAGATCCTTTGTCCATTTTTGAATGGGGTTGCTTTTTGGGTGTTCAGGCATGTGAGCTCTTTATATATTTTGGATATTAACCCTTTATCAGATAAGTTGTTTATGAATATATTCTCCCATACTGTAGGATGCCTTTTTGTTCTGATAATGGTGTCCTTGCTGTACAGAAGCTTTTTAGCTTGATGTAGTCCCATTTGTTCATTTTTGCTTTTGTTTCTCTTGTCTGAGGAGATGTGTTCAGGAAAAAGTTGCTTATGTTTATATTCAAGAGATTTTTGCCTATCTTTTCTTCTATGAGTTTTATGGTCATCTTTGATCCATTTTGAGTTTACTTTTGTGTATGGAGTTAGACAGTAATTCAGTTTCATTTTCTTGCATGTAGCTGTCCAGTTTTGCCAACATCAGTTGTTGAATAGGCTCTCTTTTCCTCATTGTATGTCCATGGCTCCTTTATCGTATATTAATTGACCATATATGCTTGGGTTTATATCTAGGCTCTCTATTCTGTTCCAGTGGTCTATGGGTCTGTTCTTGTGCCAGTACCAAATTGTCTTGATTACTGTGGCTTTGTAGTAGAGCTTGAAGTCAGGGAGTGTGATCTCCCTAGCTTTATTTCTTCTTCTCAGGATTGCTTTGGCTATTCAGGTCTTTTGTGGTTCCATATGAATTTTAGAACTCTTTGTTCTAGTTCATTGAAGAATGCTGTTGGTATTTTGATAGGGATTGCATTGAATCTGTAGATTGCTTTAGGCAGGATGGCCATTTTGACAATATTAATTCTTCCTACCCATGAGCACGGGATATATTTCTATTTATTGGTGTCTTCTTTACTTTCTCTCATGAGTGTCTTGCAGTTTTCAGGGTATAGGTCATTCACCTCATTGGTTAGGTTTATTCCTATGTATTTTATTCTTTTTGATGCCATTGTAAATGGAATTGTTTTCCTGATTTTTCTTTCTTCTAGTTCATTGTTAGTATAGAGAAATGCAATAGATATCTGTGTATTCATTTTGTATCCTGAAAATTTGCTGAATTCAATTATTAGTTCTAGTAGTTTTGGGGTGGATTCTTTAGAGTTTATGTAAATATCATATCATCTGCACATAGTGACAGTTTAAATTCTTCCTTACCAATCTGGATGCCTTATATTTCTTTGTGTTGTCTTATTGCCATGGCTAGGACCTCCAGTACTATGTTTAATAAAGTGGGATAGTGGGCATCCTTGTCTGGTTCCCAATCTAAGATGAAAAGCTTTTAGCTTTTTGCTGCTAAGTATGATGTTGGCTGTGGGTCTGTCATGTATGGCCTTTATTATGTTGAAGTACTTGCCTGCTATACCCATTCTGTTGAGAATTTTATCATGAATTGATTTTTAATATTGTCAAATACTTTTTTCACATCTATTGAGATGATCATGTGATTTTTGTCCTTCTTTTTCTTGATGTGGTAGATGATGTTGATAGATTTTCAAATATTGTACCATCCTTGCATCCCTGGAATAAATCCCACTTGATCATGATGGATGATCCTTTTGATGTATTTTTTAATTTGGTTTGCTAATATTTTGCTGAGTGTTTTGCATCTATGTTCATCAGGGATCTTGGTCTATAATTTTCTTTTTTGTGGTTTCTTTGTCTGATTTTAGTATTAGAGTGATGCTAGCCTCATAGAATGAGTTTGGAAGTATTCTGTCCTCTTCTACATTTTGGAAAATTTTGAGTATGGGTATTAGCCCTTCTTTAAATGTTCAGTAAAATTCAGCCATGAAGCCATCTGGGTCAGGAATTTTGTTCTTAGGCAGTTTTTTTACTACCAATTCAATTTCATTGCTGGTAATTGGTCTGTTCAGGTTTTCTGTTTCTTCCTGGGTTGGTCTTAGAAGGTTATATTTTTCTAGAAAGTTGTTCATTTCTTCTAGGTTAACCAATTTGATGGCATATAATTTTTCATAGTATTCTTTAATAATTTCTTGTATTTCTGTGGTGTCTGTAGTAACTTTTCCTTTTCATTTATGAGTGTTTATTTATGCATACTTTCTTTTATTCTTAATAAGTCTGGCTAGAGGGTTATCTATTTGGTTTGTTTTCTCAAAGAATCAGCTACTGGTTCCATTGATTCTTTCTATTGTTTTATTCTTCTCAATTTTATTTATTTCTGCTCTGATCTTTATTATGTTCCTCCTTCTGCTGACTTTGGGCCTCATTTGTTCTTCTTTTTCTTGTTTCATTAATTGTGAGTTTAAACTGTTCGTTTGGGATTGTTGTTGCTTCTTGAGGTAAACCTGTATTGCTATATACTTTCCTCTTACAACTGCCTTTGCTTTATCCCACAGGTTTTGGGGTGTTGAGTTGTTTTCATTTGTCTTCATGTTTTTAATTTGGTCATTGATCCATTGATTATTTAGGATCATGTAGTTAAGCCTCCATGTGTTTGTGGGTTTTTTGTGTTCTTTGCATAATTTATTTCTAGTTTCATACCTTTCTTGTCTAAGAAGATGTTTGGTACAGTTTAAATCTTTTTGAATTTATTGATGCTCTTTTTGTGGCCTAGTATGTGGTCTATTCTGGAAAATGTTCCATGTGCACTTGAGAAGATTGTGTATCCTGCTGCCTTTGGGAGTAGAGTTCTGTAGCCATCTATTAGATCCATCTGTTCTAGTGTGTTGTTCAGTGCCTCTGTCTCCTTACTTATTTTCTGTCTGGTTGATCTGTCTCTTGGTGTGAGTGGTGTGTTGAATTCTCTTAAGATGAATGCACTGCATTCTATTTTCCCCTTTAATTCTTTTAGTATTTGTTTCACATATGTAGATGCTCCTGTATTGGGTGCATAAATATTTATAATGGTTATATCCTCTTGTTGGACTGACCCCTTTATCATTATGTAATGTCCTTCTTTGTCTCTTGTTACTTTCTTTGTTTTGAAATCTATTTTGTCTAATACAAGTAATGCAACTTCTGCTTTTTTCTCCCTATTATTTTCATGAAATATCTTTTTCCATCCCTTCAGTTTTAGTCTGTGTATGTCTTTGGGTTTGAAGTGAGTCTCTTGTAGGCAGCATATAGATGCATCTTGTTTTTTTATCCATTCAGTAATTCTATCCCTTTTGATTGGTGCATTCAGTCCATTTACATTTAGGGTGATTATCGATAGATATGTACATATTGCCATTGCAGGCTTTAGATTCATGGTTACCCAAGGTTCAAGGGCAGCTTCCTTACTAACAGTCTATCTTAAATCACTTAGTATACTATTTCAAACACAGTCTAAAGGTTCTTTTTTTCCCTCCCCTTCTTTTTCTTCTTCCTCCTCCACTCTCTATATATTAGGTGTCATATTCTGTACCCTTTGTGTATCCCTTGACTTTGTGAGCAGTTGATTTAATTTTGTATTTGCTTAGTAATTAATTGGTCTACTATTTTACTGTGGGTTTATTTTCTCTGGTGTCAGCTATTTAGCCCTAGGAGCCTTTCCATCTGGAGCAGTCCCTTTAAAAATATCCTGTAGAGATGTTTTATGGGTGGTGAATTCCCTCAACTTCTGCTTATCTGGAAATCTCTTAATCCCTGCTTCAAATTTAAATGATAATCTTGCCAGGTAGAGTATTCTTGGCTCCAAGTCCTTCTGTTTCATTGCATTAAATATATCATGCCACTCCTCTGGCCTGTAAGGTTTCTGCTGATAAGTCTGCTGAAAGCCTGATGGGGTTTCCTTTACATGTGATCTTTTTTCTCTCTCTAGCTGCTTTCGGTACTCTTTGCCACTTTAATTCTTATGTCTTGGTTCAGTCTTCCCAGGGATCCTTGTGTTGGGAGATCTCTGCACTTCCATGACCTGAGTGACTATTTCCTTTCCTTGATTAGGGAAGTTTTCAACAATTATTTCCTCAAAGAGACTCTCTGTCCCTTTTTTTCTCTCTTCTTCTGATACCCCTATAATGTGAATATTGTTCTGTTTGCATTGGTGGCACACCTCTCTTATTATTCTTTCATTCCTAGAGATCCTTTTTTCTCTCTGTGCCTCAGCTTCTCTGTTTTCCTGTTTCCTAATTTCTATTTCATTTACAAATGCCTCTACCTCATCCAATCTGCTTTTAAATCCCTCCAATGTATGCTTCATTTCAGATACTGTGTTTTTCAATGTTTCTATCTCTTTGCTGAAGTCCTCCAAAAGATCTTGAATATTTTTCTTTAGCTCCATGAGCATGTTTATGACTTTTATTTTGAAATCTTTATCAAGGAGATTAGTGATTTCAGTTTCACTAAGCCCTCTTGCTAGCATTCTTTCTTGTAATTTTGCTTGGACCAAATTCCTTTGATGCTTCATTTTTTTAGTGTTTCCTACGGAATAATAACTTTATGTAGGTGGCACCCCCTAGTGCCCAGAAACCCTACTCTCTGGAGCTGCCATGCACCTGCAGGATTGGTGGGGGTTGCAGGCGAGCAGAACCAGTACCTGCCAGGAGGAAAGAGCTTGGTTGGGAGGGTTTCCTGCCTTCCCAGGTAATGCCTGTCTCCACCGCCCAGTCCATTGAGCTGTGAACACAGGGAGGAGCCTCTGTGCTATGTCCCTATAGCTTTTGTGGGTGGGCCACCCTCTAGCTGGCCTGGCACAATTTCAGGGGTGGCAGGTGAATCGGACCAGCACCTGCCCAGAGGAAAGAGTGGCAGGCTGTGTACCACAGTAGGGGGCCTCAGGGCTGCACTGCCAGCCAGGGGGATGGAGCATCTGAAGCTCCTGAGAGTTCCAACCTGCTGCACTGAACGTGTCAGGAAGGTTTTGTCTACCTGCCCTTTTTCCTGAGCAGCAAACTCTTTACCCCTTTAGGGCCTCTCTTGCTGCTGGAAAGTCCTTCAAACTGCCCACCTTTCTTTTGTCCCAGGGGGGCTGGTTGTGCATACCAGTTCTCCACAAGTGGCTGGAATCTCAGTCTGAGTATTCCACCCACCTTTGCTTTCCAACCCCACTAATCTCCAGAGTACCATGTGATGTTGTTCATGCTCCTGGAGCAGATCTCCAGGTCTGCTGTTCTGCAGTTCTGGGTTTCTACTCCCTCCCTGCTCCATTTCTCTTCCTCATGCCTCTGGGCTGCGCTGGGGAGAGGGCTTGGGTCCCGTCAGATAACAGCTTTGCTACTTTATCCTTTTCTGTGAGGTCTTCTCTTTTTCCCCAGATGTAGGCAGTCTGTTCTGCAGTCTTCAGTTGCTTTTTCAGGATTAGTTGTATTTGCTGCATTTTTGTGTTTTGTGTGATTTGGGGAGGAGGTTTCTGCCTCACTTCTCAGGCCACCATCTTTTTTCCTGCCTCTGCAACTGCTATTTTTTAAAAATACCAAGTCAATCAAATGAAAGATTGGCCAGTTGTGGAAACTCTTATGGCTACTAGCTATGGATGTTATAAAAATTAACTTAATAGTTGAATACACAGAAGCTGCCAAACTGTTTTCCAGAGAGGCTGTGCCATTTTACGTTCTCACCAACATATCAGTAATCCAGTTCCTCTGCCACCTTGTCAGTATTTGGTATTTTATATATATATATATATATATATATATATATTTTTTTTTTTAGCTATTCTTTTAGGTGTGTAGTGGCATCTCATTGTAGTTTTAATTGTATTCCCCTAGTGGGTAATGCTATTGAACATCTTTTCACATGTTCATTTGCTGCAGTTATGTCCTCTTTGTTGAAATGTCTCTTTATATCTTTTGATTTTTCTCTTACTGTTGAATTTTAAGAGTTCTTCATATAATCTAGATATTAGCCTTTTGGCCAATATGTGGTCTGCAAATATGTTCTCCTAGTCTGTAGCTTTTCTTTTATAGTCTTAAAGGGGTCTTCCAAAGAGGTAAAGTTTTAATTTTTGATCAAGTCCAATTTATCAAGTTTCTTTTTTATGAACTATGCTTTTTAAGAACTCTGCCTAGCCCTACAACCCAAACTCAATTTTCTCCTATGTGTTTTAAAGAAGTTTTATAATTTTGCATTTTACATTGAAGTCCATGATCCTTTGTGAGTTAAATTTTGCATAAATATGAGATTTAGGCAAGATTCATTTTGTTGCCTCTGGCTGTCCGATTGCTCCAGGACTATGTATCATAAAGGCTCTCCTTCCTGTTGGACATATTTGTATAGATCTATTACTGAGTTCTCCATTCTATTCCACTGATCTCTGTATCTAACTCTTCATGAATACTAAATAATCTTGATTATTGTTGCTTTATAATTAGTCTTGATATTGGATAGAGTGATTCTTCTCACTTTGTTTCAAAATTGTTTAACTTTTCAAGTTCCTTTGCCTTTCCAGATAAATTTTAGAATAATCTTGTTTTTATCTATAAATATCTTGCTAGGATTTTGACAGGAATTAATTAAACATGTACACTCAATTTGGGGAGAACTGACATTTCTACTCTGCTGTCTTCCAAACTATGAACATACATTTCTTTATTTATTAGATCTTTGATTTTTTTTATCAGCATTTTGTATTAGAATACAAGTCTTATTTATGTTTTGTTAGATTTACACCTATTTCTCTTTTATTTGAGCAACTGTAAATGGTATCATACTTGTAATTTTGATGCCATGTTCATTTCTAGTATATATAAATATAATTCATTTTTGTGTTGGGTTCAGTAATTGTTCTAGGAGCTTTTGTTTGTTTTTTATTTGTTCTTGGAAGGGGTTCTTTTTGGTAGATTTCTCAGGATTGTCCATATAGACAATCATGTCATTTGCAATATAGGGACAGATATATTTCTTCATTTCCAATATGTATGCCTTTTGTTTCCTTTTCTTGCTTTATTACACTGGCTACAAGTTATAGCGCTGTTCTAAAGGAGAGTGGTGAGGGCTGGCATACTTGCTCTGTTCCCACTTTTAGAGGTAAAACATGCAATCTTTCACTATGAAGTTTGATGCTAGTTTTAGGGTTTCTGTAGACTCACTTTATCAAATTTAGAAAATTCCCCACTGGCCCTGTTTTTCTGCGAGGGTTTTTTAAATAAAAAATGATTTTTTTCCAAAAAATTTGCATCTATTGATACGGTCATGTGATTTTTCTTCTTTAGCGCCTTCGTATGGTGGCTTACACTGTTTGATTTTCAAATGCTAAGCCAGCCTTCCATCCCTGGAATAAACCCCAATGGCATAAAACTTTTTTTATGGAATGACAAATTCTATTTGCTGATATTTGTTAAGACTTTTGTATCTATACTCATGATGGATATTGATCTATAGTTTTTCTCTTTTTTGTACTCTCTTTACCTTATTTTACCAAGGTAATATTGGCTTCATAAAATGAATTAGAAGTATTCTCTTCTTTTCTATTTAGAAGAGATTGTGTAGAATTGGTGTTAGTTCTTCTTTAAACATTTCTTAGTATCCTCTGGTAAAAATTTCTGGATCTGGAGTTTTATTTTAGGAAGTTTAAATTATGAATTCAAATTCCTGAATAGTTATAGGTATTTTCAAATTGTCTATTTCATATTGAATGAGTTGAGGTAGTTTGTGTTTTTCAAGGAATTGGTCTATTTCATCTAGATTGTCAAATTTATATAGGTAGAGTTGTTCATGATATTCCCTTATTATCTTTTTGGTATCTTCAGGGTCTTTAGTGACATTTCCTCTTTCATTCCTGCTCTTGGTAATTTGCATCTTCTCTGTTTTTAGTTTGTTAATCTTACTGGGCATTTATAAATTTTATTGATCTTTTCAAAGAAACAGCTTTTTGTTCCATTGGTTTTCTCTACTTTTGCACATTAATCTTATCTTTATTATCTTTATTATTTCCTCCCTGATGCATGCTTTGAACTTATTTTGTTCCTCTTTTTCTAGGTTCTTGAGGTAAGAACTTAGATTATTGATTTGAGACTTTTCTTCTTTTCTAATAAAAGCATTTAGTGTTACAAATTTCCCTTTCAGAAATGCTTTAGCTAAGTCCTACAAATTTTGATATGTTGCATATTCATTTTCATTTCATTCAATTTCTTTTTACTTCAGCATGATCTTTGACCTATGGATTACTTAGAAGTATACTGCTTAGTTTCTAACTGCTTGCAGATTTTGCTGTTATCCTTCTGTTAGTGATTTATAGATTAATTCCATTATGGCCAGAGAGCACATACTATATGACTTCTATTCTCTTGAAGTTGTTGAAGTTTATCTTATGACCTAAGATAGGTTCTATTTTGTATATCTCATGGGCACTTGCAAGAGTACGTATACTGTTATGGTTAGGTGAGTCTTTCTACAGATGTCAATCAGATTTTGTTGGCTGGTGTTTTTGAGTTCTTGTATATCCTTACTAATTTTCTGTTTAGTTGTTCTAAATGTTGATAAAAGAGTATCAAATTTTCCAACTATAATTGTGGATGTTTACTTCTCCTTTCTATTTTTTGCTTCAAATATTTTGTAGCTCTATTGTTAGGTGCATAAAACTTTATGATTACTATCTCTTCTTGATAGACTGACCTTTTGTCATTATATAATGTCCCTTTCTGACTCTAATTTTTTTTGCTCTGAAGTATACTTTATGTGATATTAATATAGTCACTCCTGATTTGATTAATGTTTCCACAATACATCTTTTTCATCTTTTTACTTTCAAGCTTTCTATAGTTATATTTGAAGTAAGTTTCTTATAGATGGCACAAAGAGAGATCATTTTTTAAAATATACTCTGCCAATCTCTATAATGTTCCAGTTTGATACATTTAAACCATTCACATTTAACATAACTGTGTTTTGGCGTAAGCCTGTCATTTTATCTTTTGTTTTCTGTCTGTTCTCTCGGTTTTCCATTTCTCTTTTGTTTTCCTGTCTTTTTATAGGTTACTCAAACACTTCTTAGAATTCCATTTAGATTTATCAATACTTATTTAAAATTTTTTATTGAATTATAGTTGATATACAATATTATGTTAGTTTCAGGTATACAACATAGTGATTTGACATATATATACATTACAAAATGGTCACAATAAGAGTGGTTACCATCTGTCATCATGCAAAGTTATTACAATGTTATTGACTATATTCCCTATGCTGTACTTTTCATCCCTATGACTTTTTTATATTATAATTGGAAGTTTGAACCTCTTTATCCTCTTCACCTATTTTGCCCATTCCCCTACTAGGTAATATAAATATCAATTAATATAGAATTATTTTGAATGTATCTCCTTGTACAGTTTTTTAGTGGTTGCTCTAGGTATTACATTATATATAGATAACTTGTATCTCTACCAACACCATGGGGGCAAGGAGGTCTCATTATCACTGGGCAGTGACGAACGTCCTAACTCTCCAGTAGGAATCCTCTGCCACCACTCCAGCAGGGGGGTTTCAGGGTTACAGCACAGAGAGGCTGAGAGTCTTTTCTGGGGTGGGTGAAGACAGGCCACAGTTTTTCTGTGGTGTTTGGCTAGAGTATAGCAGTTATTATCTAAACATTTTCTGTCTTCCTAAACTGCCTCTTTTCTGGTCCTCTAGCTAAAAGAGACCAGGCTTCTTTTGGAGCTTTTTTTTTTTTTTTTTTGGTCTGCATTTGTTGGTATTTCCAGGTTGCCAGCTTATCAAGCTCCAAGTCTGGGATTTATGAGACAAAAAGAAAATCCAGAGAATTTACCATTATGTTGTTCCCTGGGTCCTAAGGTTCCCAACTGGTCTGCCTTTTGCTTTCCATCTTTCAGAATCTTCTTATGTTTGTGTATATGTACTACCCAGGGTTTGGGGTTGTACTTGGCAGAGAAAATAGGGGAAACCAAGTCTCCTCCATCTTCCCAGAAGTGGAAGGACTTCTTCCTCAGCTATTTAATGAAGACTATTTAAAAGAATAGAAAGACTATTGTATTAGTACACAAATTCGGAGAAAAAGCATCATTTAGCCATTATATTATCAGATAAATATGTACCAATTATCATAAAATTTAAATCAAGCCTGTACTTATTCTGATTCTTATCATCAAAAAATGAGGTTTCTCTTTAAGGCAGAGGAGTTCTCTTGAATGTGGAATTGTTCATTTTAATAATTCAAGACTTGATCCCATCAATGTTCTAATATGAATGTACACTGGTATCAGCTTGTTAATAAATGCTTGAATTTGTGGCAGTTTGTTGAAAAAAACAGTGCGCAAATTAAATTCTGTCACAAATACAAACATATATTAGCAGACAGCACAAAAACAACCTGTTTTCTTAACTAAAGTCCCAGGCTCTGTCCTATTAAGTGCTCTAATCACGCCTTGCATGTAAAAATATATATTCAAGAAAAATATGAATTCTAGAAGCGAAATTCAGTCTTAGTCAGCCTCAAGTGACCATAATCTTCTAAACTATGGGAATACAAAGCTGTATTATATTCAAGCCTGAGATACCAATCCCATATGTAAGGGAAGGCAGACTTCCTAGATTATACCCTTTCATGCAGAGTGGAAGGGTATTCCTAAAATTCACATATTGTAAATACCAAGTATTTCAGCAATAAAAATAAATCTATTTCTAAAAGTCATTGTACATAATAGCAAACTATTAATTTCTCCGAGGAGAATCCATCTGCAACATAAACAAAATGTCTAGCCCTTTTGGATCAGAGATAAAGATGGTAGAAGCATTGAGGGGTTATCTATAAAATGGGCTGTTTTATTACCCTAAAAGTATGCATACAGCCTAGGTTAACTGACTTCCCAAATTTGAGTGGACTCTAAGCAATTTATACACATGCACTTATGTCTATTCTGACTTATATAAAACATAAAATTATTGACCACATATGCACATTGTTTTAAATAACTTACTCTCCGTATTTTCAAAAACCCACTTGGAAGGAACAGCATATGCACATGGCGGTGCTATTCAAAACATAATTTCTGCCCCTTCCCTCATTTTTCATGAAAACATCCACTATCACTATCCTGTACATCATAAAAAATGCCAATTCGATCATTGTGGAGTAAAGGGCAGGGGGCAGAACAGGAAGCAGACAGAAGTACAAGCACACATTCAGTTCTGGAACACTACAGTAAAGCAAATATCACAATAAGGTGAGTCAAAGTAATTGGTTCCCAGAGCACATGAAAGTTATGTTTATACTCCAGTGCAGTCTATTAAGTGTACAGTAGCATGATGTCTTAAAAAACAATGTGAATACCTACATTTTAAAAATACTTTATTGCTAAAACACGCTAACCATCATCTGAGCTTTCGGCAAGTCATACTGTTTCTGTGCGTGGAGGGTGTTGCCTTCGTGTTGATGGCAGCTGACTGATCGTGGTGGTGGTTGATGAAGGCTGGGGTGGCTGTGGCAGTTTCTTAAATTAAGACGGCAGTGAAGTTTTCTGCATCAATTGACTCTTCCTTTCACAAATGACTGCTCTGCCACATGCGATGCTGTTTGGCAGAATTTTACCCACTGCTTTCAAACCTGGAGTCAGTCCTCTCATACCCTGCTGCTGCTTTATCTAAGTTTATGTAATCCTTTGTTGCCATTTTAACAATCTTCACAGCATCTTTACCATCTTAAGACACCACTGTCCTCATCCATGAGAAGCAGTTCCTCATCCATTCAAGTTTTATAAAGATATGCAGCAATTCAGTCTCATCTTCAAGCTCTGCTTCTAATTCTAGTTGTCTTGCTATTTCTACCACATCTGCAGTTACTTCCTCAACTGCAGTCATGAACCCCTCAAAGTTATCCATGAGCTTGGAATCAACCTCTTCCAAACTCCTGTTAATGTTGATAGTTTGACCTCTTCCCATGAATCACAAATGTTCTTAATGGCATCTACAATGATGAATCCTTTCCAGAAGGTTTTCGATTTACTTTGCCCAGACCCATCACAGGAATCGCTATCTATAGTAGTTACAGCCTTATGGAATGTATTTCTTCAATAGGAAGACTTGAAAAGTCAAAATGACTCCCTGACCCATGGGTTGCAGAATGGATATGGCATTAACAGTCATGAAAACATTAATCTCATTGTACATCTTCATCAGAGTTCTTATGTGACCAGAGGCATTGTCAATGAGCAGTAATATTTTGAAAGGAATTTTCTTTTCTGAGCCATAGGTCTCAAAAATATTTAGTAAGCCATGCTATAAACAGATGTGCTGTCATCTAGGCTTTGTTGTTCCATTTACAGAATACAGGCAGAGCAAATGTAGCATAATTTGCATGAGACCTAGGATTTTCAGATTGGTAAATGAGCATTAGTTTTAACTAAAAGTAACCAGTGGCATTAGCCCCTAACAACAGAGTCAGCCTGCCCTTCGAAGCTTCGAAGCCAGGCATTGACTTCTCCTCTCTAGCTATGGAAGTTCTAGATGACATCTTCTTCTAATAGAAGGCTGTTTTGTCTACAGTGAAAATCTGTTTGCAGTAGCCACCTTCGTTAGTCATCTTATAGATCCCCTGGCTAACTTGCTGCAGCTTCTGTATTAATACTTGCTTCTTCACCTTACACTTTTATGTTATGGAGATGGCATCTTTCCTTAAACATCATGAACTAACCATTGCTATCTTCAAACTTTTCTTCTTCAGCTTCCTCACATTCTCAGCCCTCATAGAATTGAAGAGAGTTAGGGCTTTGCTCTGGATTAAGCTTTGGTTTAAGGGAATGTTATGGCTTCTTTGAACTTCTATCCAGACCAGTAAAACCTTCTCCATCAGCAATAAGGCTGTTTCACTTTCTTATCCTTCATATGTTCACTAGAGTAACACTTTTATTTTCCTTCAAGAACTTTTCCTTTGCATTCACAACTTGGCTGTTCGGGCTTATCTTTTGGCTTTTCTCAGCTTTAGACATGCCTTCCTCACTAAGCTTAATCACTTATAGCTTTTGATTTGAAGTGAGAGACTCTTGCTTTCAATTGAATACTTAGAGGCCATTATAGGATTATTAGTTGGCCTATTTTTATATTTTTGTGTCTCAGGGAATAGAGTCCTGAGGAGAGGAAGAGAGATGGGGGAGCAGCCAGTCAGTGGAACAGGCAGAACATATATAACATGTATTGATTAAGTCTGCTGTCTTATATTGATTGGTATAGTTTGTGGCACCCCGAAACAATACAACAGTAACACAAAGATCTCTAATCGCAGATCATCATAATATTGTATTAAAGAAAAGGTTTAAAATATTGCAAGAACTGTCAAAATATGACACAGAGACATGAAATGAATAAATGCTGCTGGAAGAATGGCGCCGATAGACGTGCTCTGTGCAGGGTTGCCACAAACCTTCAATTTGTAGAAAATGCAGTATCTGCAAAGCACAATAAGGCAAAGTGCAATAAAATGAAGTATGCTTGTAGTGGACAAAGCATTTTACAGTTTTTCTAGAAGTGGAATAGCTGGTAACCACCCTGTGTTACAGTCACCTCTTGTAAGCTGAAAGTCATTGCTTTTCTGTATTTTACAAACATATGTAGAGTAAACATATGTATTCTTTAGAAAGGCTGTTTTCAGACCTTTTTTTAAAACTGCTATTGTAGTAGAAGAGAGGAATGGACAGTTAAAGCCCACCCATCTGCCTATCACTACCCAGGCCTCTCCCCAGATTGACTGAGTCAGGATCTCTAGAATTAAGGTCCAGACCAACGTATTTAACTACCTTCCAGGTTATTTGGTTCTACCTTCATGCCTTGTAGAACAGAGTTTGAAAATCACTGAATTATAACGTAACAATGAGAGAAACTCAGATTCCTATGAGGAATATTAAGTGGAAACAAATGACCAAAAGCTCCAGTCACAGCAGACACCACAGGCGGGCCGGGGTCTAGAGCAGGAGCGGCCGTCCCCGCCTAAGGCCAGACCCAGGCCAAGGCACTTCCTGCCGCCCTGGCTTTACTGACTTGTGACATAGGGGATTGGAAAGATAAGAGTTTTTCCTCTCAATTCCTTTCTTTACAAAATAACCTTTTTAAAAAAAAATAGCAATTTATTGAAAATTTTAGATCGTAAGGAAACATCTTACTATGGAAACATGACATTTAAAGAGAAATCTATTAGTCAAGAATGTCATTAATAAAAGGCATTCTTTCTGAAATTGGCACCAGTGATTTAATTAACCAGCACGTCAGCCACTGAGGGGACATGGGTAGCATTCCAGTGAGAGCACAGAATGGAGGCATTTAGAGGAAGTGTGCTATGCAAAGTCAAATATATGTAGAATAAGCAAACACCGATCCTGCTAAAAAACAAAACATACCAGCGTACCTGATGGACTCCCATGAGCCAAACCACTGCAAGCAGGCGATGCTAATGTTAAAACTGCTTCTACGTGAACTGTTTATGTTTTCAGTGTTTTCCAACTTCTCATATTTTTCTGTGTGTAGGAATTTCACAATTTTACATGTAAAAATATCGCTATATTTGACTATACTTTTAATATCCTAAAAAATAAACCCAAATGTCTAAGAAAGGAATAAATTTTTTAAAATACGTGTTTCTAAGAATATATAGTAACATAGAGGAAAGTTCTTTATAATGTTAATTTTTTTAAATATCAGAGATATGGGACTATATTGTAATGAGTTTGATCACAATTTTGTAAACATGAGTACATACACTGATTTGAGATGTATTGAAAAAAAGACTGGCATAAAATATACCTAAAATGTTAACAATTATAGGTAATTAAAAGTACATTATTTTTTGCTTTATACATTTTTTTTTCAAAATTGTCTACAAAAATGTGTATTCATTTCATAATTAGGAAAAAAATGCACTTTTTAAATGACCAAGCATCCATTCTCTTGAAACAATTCTAGGCTCTTTTTCTATTTATTCATGCATGATTCATGTCCTTTTTAGGAATAAAAACCACCCCAACTCATTTGAAAACATCCTTCAAGCACAAAACATCGACCTCAAATTTAAGCAAAGATCATTGAAGCTTTAAAATTCTATGATTCTAGACATCTCTAGGTGCCATGTATTGGCACATCATTTCAGGATAATAAGGAACTTCACCAGACCTGGTATGTCTGCCATTTTGCCATTCACATTTTGTCGTACTAACCTTAGGCTTTATAAAGGATATTGCAAACACTAACAACTGAGACTTCACTTGTTGGAGATATACATCCCATTACTAATTAAGAAGGAAGACTGCCATATTCTACTGGAGACAATATGTCAGCAACTTCTGTGATGCTAGCTCTTACGTCAGTCAAAATGTTGCTCAGGAAATACTGGTGAGGACCAGACGAGTTTATATGAACTGTTACCTGCAGGGCTGAGGACAGTCACCAAACATACGTGTACAAGATGAAAATACATTGCTACATAAAATCTTTACTCCCAAGTTATAACAGTGGTATATATTAGCAAAGAGAAGATTTAGGATTCAGAAGGGAAAATGGAAAGAGAATTCAAGCTCTGGAGTTGCTAGATAGGAGAGTTTGTGGGTAAGCAGCTCATTGGTTCAAAGGAGAGGCACCTTATCTTGAAGCTGCAGTCAGACTGTCCCAGGTTCAAGACTCAATTATGCTACTTAGTACCTTGGTAACCACTGATGAATCACACAACTCCTGTGACCTTCATATTCTTCATTTCTGAAAGAAGAATTAAAATATCCAAATGGATAGGGTGATTATAGAATCACATGAAGAAATGGCCGCAAATCATTTGGGTGGCAAGTTTTTGGGTTTCCCAGTAAAAGCTCATTCATCTCTGATCCATCTGTGAGGAAGAAATTAAGGCGTTTGGCTGGTGTCAGTGACTGGCTTTCATGGGATCGGATAGGGCGGGATTGCTACCCAAGGTAGCACAGGGCCCTGACAGTAAAAGAGCAAAAGTCAAGCCAGAACACTTCAATGTTTTTTTTCCCACTATGAACCCACAGTGAGATGTATGTCAGTTTCTGTGTTTTGATCAGCATTTTTAAGCGAAATGGAATGGACTATATTAGAGTTCATCAAATGTGATAAGGGTAAATTAAATTTCATGAAACTCTTATTTCAGTTTCATGTATATGTGTATGTTAATGTATGTATACTGGATTGTGATATGAATTGTATTTCTCACTGTGGATTGAGGTCAAAATACTTTGAAAATTACTTTTTTAGACAAAGGTCAGTTTCAAAGGCTCACATCACAGCGATTCAGAGTTTAAAGAAAGAGGAAGAGGAGCTGATTGAGAACAGTGTGAGGGCAGAACGGAAGTGAGTGTGGGGGACAGACCTGAGGTACCCACACCCCTGCACCTGTTAACACTATGCAGTGGGCCGGCTGGCTTATCAAGGCAGGCAGACCCAAGACACCAGAGACATTGGCTCCCAGGATGCTGCGGGTTAGTAGCTCCCTTCATATTTCCCAGGGAAACCACTGGTCCCGTCTACTGGAGCACCCTGGGTCTCACTCACCTACTGCTCTGAGGCACTCCTCACCTGGGGCCTGTTTTCTTACCTCCCTCTTGCCAAACACACATCTCCTAGAGCTGAGCTCTGTGCTCGCTCTTCCCCACCTCGCCTCGCTGAGGGCTCTGCAGACTAAAATGCACCTTGTTACAGTCCCTGGCCAGGCCCCAGGCTCCCCTTTCCCTGCACATCCCATCATCTAGACCAAATAGAATTGATTTCCCATAGCTCAACTCATAGAATCAGAACAGATGAAACCCCTCTCCAACATGAAAACCTCTCAATATTTACCATGCTTTCAAATTTGATTAACTTAATTTGTGTGTCTCCACCTAATCACCAGAACAGACCAAAGAGATGGAATATTGCCAGAAACTTCCTTCCTGGGTCCCAGAATACGGCCATCAGCAGAAAGCAGAAGGTCCCAGGCGGGACCTCCCAGTTTCTATTTGCCCACAAGGATCTCATGTACAATTGCCAGGGGTTTTGCTGAGGCCCCAATGGCCTGTGTCTACCGCTGTCCTGTGGGAAATTATCTTGATGCCATTACGGTCTACCAGAATGCCAAAAATACTACAAGGAGGTCATGGAAGTGTCTGTTAAAAATCCATTTATGACACACAGTAAGAAAGAAGGGAAAAGAGACTAGGATAAGTTCAAATACTTAAGGCAAGGTGCCAAAAGGGAGGAGGGACCTCACTGCTCAAATTCTGGGTTAGCAGTGTTCGTTTGTCTTCTCTCTCGATCAATCTCTCTCTCTCTCTCTCTCTCAGACACACACACACACACACACACACACACACACGCCTTTCCTACTGATGCCTGGTTACAAGGACCAGAATTGAGATTTGAGCAAGGGAGCCCATGGCTGGAAGGTACCCTAGGCCCATCACACTCTGGCTCCATTCGATATACAGGACAAGTGCCCCCTGGCTAGAGCTACAGCTCACCGGTTAGCCAGTGGACAGCCCTGGGATTATCTGTGTTTCTTGAGCAGAGGACACACAGGGCCAGAATAGCTACTGTGAAATTAGGGCCTCATGAATTTTTTGTGCTCATTTGGTAATCTGAATACTTTGTGCTTTTTTACATTTATTACTTCATATATCCCATATGTATTTAGTATACAATGAATATTTAGTACCAAAGACCTCATGAAAATTAGATCTTTTGATCCTTTCATTCCTTCCCATCTATGTTTAACCTACACATACCCTACTTACTGCTTGTCTATATCTAACATACCTTAAAATGTTTCATTTATGTTTTATAAATTCAATCATTTTGTAGAATAGAAATGAATATTTCTAAATCATGTGCACATTACAACCACATTGCCCGTAATTGCCAGTCTAGTAACTCTATCAAAGGAAGAAATTAATTTAAGCCAACATAAAGTACGTATATTGACACAGGGAACGAAGCTGGCCCCCAGGGCAAACTGGCTGGGTCTAAACCACTATGAATTGTGTGACTTTGGTCAAACCACTTATCCTCCCTGTCATTTGGTTACCGCAACTATAAACAGGGATGATAATATTATCTACTACATATGGCTATGGTGAAGGTTAAAAGAAATAACCTAATAAAGTACTCAGAATAGTGCCTAGCATGGTAAATGCTATATAAGCAGTACTATTGTAATTGTCCATAGACTCTCCTAATACAGGTGCCCAAGAACACCTCTTTCTCCTCTAAGCCGTTATCTAGACTTAATGCCATCTCCAAGTCCGGATCTACCTCCATCTTCCTTGGGAAAATTGGGATGCCCCTGTCATGTCCCAGAGGATGTTGCCATGGCAAAGGAGATGTGATATGATATGAATGTAATACAGTGGGAGGAGTCCCACGAGCAGCCCACACACAGAGCTCTACAATCTCCAGTTCACTCCCAATCAATAATCACGTATGTGAATCACGACAATAACCGCCCACATTACCCTTCTTTTAACTCACAATTCCTATCCTCTTTAGAACTGGCTTTACTGATATACCTGGCTGTGGTTTTTCTCTCTTTCTGCCCTATTCACTCTATATCTGTCAGCTTGCTGCTGAACAAATTCCTCTCCCCCCTCCATCCATTCTCCGTACTTAGCCAAGAATTAATCATTGTCGTGTCTTAAACCAGGGTTCACACTTTCAAACACCATTTGTCAACACCACCTGCATAGCCAGCCATTTCTCTCCAAGATCTTCCTGTATCGTCCAAGTCTCATCCGAAGTAGAAATGTTGAATCATGATAATAGTTACCCTTTACCAAATATCTGCTATGTGCCAGGAAGTGTGCTCAGGGCTTTGCACTCTCGATCTTGAGTCCTGGTAACATAGGCATTATTTTTAGCAAACATGGGATTTCCTGTGAAGTATCTCTGATAACACCAGACACAGGAAAACTAAAAATGCATTCAGAATTAAACTTTAAAATCAATACATTATAGATCAGAAATATGTTGTCTCCTTAAATACCCAGAAAGTGAAGAATCTTGCATTAATGGACCAAAACTAGATATAATATGTAAAGTTATCTAAAGAACATACCACAGAAGAGTGTAGGAAAAATAAGTCAGCCACTTCTTTTACTTAGTTTACCCAAGAATGATTCCCAACTCCTACTGGCTTGTCATTTTCTGCTATATAGGATAGAAAAGCCAAACGCTGACCATTACACAATTCTGGCCAGTGAGAAATAAGTGGAAATCTACAGCAGTTTTTGCTTTCATAATCAAAGATAAAGATGACGTCACCTCTGTCCCCATCTCTTACTGCCTTGAATAAGATGTAATTGCTGTGGCCAGAAAGGATATGACATTTAGACTCAGATGGATCTGAGTTCAAACCAGTTTCTCCACTTACTGGAGGGGTGGTATTAGGCAAATCCCTTCACATGCCTCATCTGTAATATGGGCCTAGTAACAACACCTGTGGATGATCCACAGAAGGGATGATGCATCACAACAGTCCGAGGCTTCAGTCCTCGGTACGCTGTCTCCAGTGGCAACTCCATGGGATTGCCAAGTTTTAATCAGAAGGCGTTGTCCACTGGTGCTTTTCTCCAGATGCTTCATCATCTCTTGCTTGTCTCCTTAGCTCTGCCCCTACCTCTGAAAAAGGTCCATTCGTTAAACTCTTCCCTATCAACCGTTTCAGTGTGCCATCTATTTCCTGCTGGAGTCCCAAATGATGCAACTTGCGATCAGATGTTCTTCTCCCTGGTGACCGCTCTGACAAAGAGGAGTCAGTCCGACCAAGCCACAGGGCCACCTTTGATCCAATCAAGTCATCAAAATCTTGAATTCCCTTCCATTTGATATTACTTCTCTTATTTTATCCTGGAGTCCTTCAGAATTCTGTCACACTCAAGTGTTGAGAAGCAACTTTCTTCAAGTTTGGTGGCCGACTTCCATTCATTATTTAGCATGAAATTAACACAGCAGAATCCCAGTTCCCAGTTCCTGCCACAATCATGCCCTCTGCTACCATCCCCTTGGTGGCCTTGGGCTCCCAAGCAAGATTTTCCTTCTGGGTTCCCCTTGCCGAGGGGTACTTGGGCTGCCTAGGCGCTCTGGGCTTCTGGGTCCGGGCACTTCAGTGCCATTTATACCATTCGACCAGTACTCCTATCTTGGGATGTGCTTTGCTTCTGCCAGAAAAGACACTCTTTATTGCCAGCGATTTACCAGCAATCAGCAGCAATTAGCAGCACACGTTAGAAACCACTCAGTAAACGCAGAGGGAAAAATCCTCTGGGAATTTTAGAGAACGGCTGACCTCCTCCCATCTTTCAACTGCAAAGAGAAGCCTCACACCTATCTCCCCAGAACTCTAAGGAGGCTAGTGATGTACACGAGAACTACGAACTCACAAGGAGCTATGCCATTGTTGGTGTCTACAACATATTTTTCTGGAGTTTCTTCCTTGAAACATGCTCCGGCACGCTCAAGTGTAGCCAGATGGCAAGCAACTAGCTCCGTGCTGTCCACAGTAACGAAAGCCCAGAAGTCACTCACCTTGAGCTCCTTGCTTTAGCAAGTGGCACCACGGTATTTCATGGGCTGATGTTCAGAGGTGGCTCATGGAAAGTGAATCTTAACACTCTCATTATTCCATCCAAAACACAAACTGGCTGTGCCCACCAGCCAAAGCCCAGAGATAAAAGTCTGCTGAAAGACAAAACATGGACATGAGTGTGGAACTGCTGGTCTTCCCCTGGAGATACCCAATTGGCAATCTATCTGCATATCATTAAACAAACATTTATTGAGCCTCTCCTATTTGCAGGCACATTCCAGGCACTGGTATTCAGAGCTCAGGGGTTTACAGCCAAGAGGACAAGAGCAGATCTAAGCAGACAGACACAACATGGTGTGATGACACTGTAATAGCAGGAGGCCCTGGGTACTGGGAAGCTTATAAGGGGACTTCAAGAAAGCCTCCCTGAAAAATTGATGCTCAAACCAAGCCTTAAAGAACAAATAGGAGTTAGCAGGGCAAGGACAGCAGAGAGGACATCATGTGTAGATGCTCTGAGACATGTGGGGAGCTGTGCTTTTAGTTCAGCTGGTAGGTCAGGGGATGGGATGGGCCAAGTGCCAAGAGATGGGACTGAAGGAGAGTCAGTGGAGGCAAAAGTGAAGCGGTTCTTGGGGTATTCTAAGGTTCTTTCAACCACAATCTCTGTCTTCTTAAAAAAGAGCCATGAAAGAATAGAATTTTAGAAACAGTAGAGAACTTGGATATCAACCAATTGCTTACACAAGCTAAACTCCAAGGAGGTCAAACTGGGATGAGGCTGCCCACGAGAAGAAGGGCTGAGAGTAGCTCACAGGTGTATAGCATTCCACAGCCCACCGAGCCCCTCCAAAAGGTCTCAGCTGTGGGCAAGCCTCAGCCGCCGCCTGGTTGTGGGTGCCCAGTGGCCCCTTCATGACTCTGGGTCTCTCTTTCATACCCACTCCAGGACCAAGAGGCCGGATCACAACGTTCTTTCCAGTCCTAACACTCCATATCTCTAGAATCCAATACTACAGAGCCTTTACTGCCATGTTGGAAGGAGGTCCTGTCGTTATAATTTTCAGAAGGTTTCAGGGCAGCTCTAACTCATAAACCACTTCCCACTTAAATCGACTGGTCACAAATAACCTTTCACCATTATTGAAACTGTCTGCAATTAAGCCAAAAAATGAGATGCCTCCATAATCTCTAGAAATCACTCTGATTCCAAAGGAGTCATTACCTCACTCAAAACTGCAACTGTTTGAGTTTGGGACGCAATGAGATGCAACCAAAAGCTCGAAAGGATAGCTTTCTTTTTCAGTTTAAATTTGGGGACTGAAAAATCTGCAGGAATTTCCATAATAAAGAAATGAATGTAGCGCACCTTCTGCCATTCTCATCATTTATTATTAAAGACATTTGCGGGCCAGCAGGCTCACACTGCCTACAAATCTATCCAGGCCTGCTGGTAATTCTCATTACCGGGTGAAGAGCACATGAGAGGCCCTTCATCTTACCCCAAGTAGAACAATGTCGCTGTGAGCACAGAGAATGAAGACGTCGGCAGGCACTACGCGGCAGGAGCGAAAGGATCCTTCAGCAGCGGTGACTATGTTTCAACAAACAACCTGAGAAACAAGAGAAGGGAAGGAACAGAAAATGTGATTTGCTAAGTTTTTCAACAATGGTGTTTATTTTAAGAATAAAAGTTAGACACTTTAAGGCACTGTACTCTTTGTGAGATCAAACATGAAAAAATTCAGAGCCTAACCTCAAAGAGCTTACGATTGAACAGGGGAGATGAAAAATTTAAATAGGCAGGAAGAGATAGGTACTACAAAATCAGGAGTTGAGTTCGGAGAGGAGAGAAATCCCATTACAGGGGCGGTGATCAGTGAGGACTCCAATGGGGCTGGACAGGATGGGGCCGGCGTGAGAAGACGCCCGCCCTGCAGGCGTCTGAGCCTCCCTCTCCCTCCAGGCTCCCCTCCGCTCATTTCCCTCACAGCACTTAATATCCTCTGTACTTATGGAGTTTATTCCACCCTCCCACCATCCCACCTCCCTTTCTGCCTTTCTTTCTTTTTTTGACTTGTTGATTGCCTGTCTCCCTCACTAGAATGCAAGTCCCATGAGAGCAGGACTTGGCCTTGTTCTCATCAGTGCCTAGAACAATGCCTGGCATGGAATAGGCACTAAATAAATGTGTGAAGGCAGGAAGGCAAGGCAAGCATGCAGAAAATAAGGGAAAAAAGGAGGAAGGGTGGGAGGGAGGGAGGATACAATCCACAGAAATAGATTTGTGTCCCTACTCATCTTTATCTTACATCCTATTGACATTTTAAGGTTTGATATGGATTACTTCCACTGAGAGATCTGCCCTGCTGCGTTCAGCTACCTAATTCTTAACATGGCCCCAAATTCTTCTACAGTCCTGTGTCTGGCCATTTCCCACCATACATCCCACCAACTATGCACACAGTCACTCACACACACCACGCCTTTGTCCATGCTGTTCCCTGTGCCTGGAATATCACCCTTTGTTACACCTTTCTCTGCCAGATAAACTGGCACCTATTCTTCAAACCGCAAGGTACCAATTTAGAAATAGCTAACAAAATGTTAAATATGCACCCTTTTCAACCCATAGATGGACTTCCATCAATGTAGCCCTAGGGTTTTCTCACATAGGGCAAATGTTCTCTCTTCTGGGAAGTTCTCTCTGTGATGCCGGAGTTCTTGTTCACGAAGCCGAAGAATGAGCTTCATAAACACTCAGGGTAGGAGAGCAAGGGACAGGCTTTTATTTAGAAATTAAGTGAGAGGAAAGAGCTCCCGGCTCACGCCAGGGGGTGACAAGAGAGTCCGGTGTGGTGCGTTGTCTAGGGGTTTTATAGGCAGATGAGGATTTTTCAAGAACATGAAAAAAAGTTTAGGGGTGCAGACCTGCTAAGTGGTGTCTGAACACCCAGAATTAACTTAACACGAGGAATTTCTCGCCCCAATCTCTCTCCAGGATACTGGCGTCTTGGTCTAGGAGCATATCAAAAGGCGGCCTGCCCAGCCCCCAAGGTGGGCTGAGGTATTGTCTGTTTGCTAAAGAGTAAGTTAAGAATCTTGCTTCTTAAACTTCCAGGGTGTTAAAATGCAATCTTATCTTTAAGGTGGAATCTTTCCTGCCTTTTACTATGTTGTTTACAGCTGGGTCTGCATGCTGAATTAGTTGCCCAGTTTGCAAAACCACCCCATCAGATCTGAAAGAGGAAAGACAGCGCATAGGCCTGGGCCTTTTAGCATGCTAAGGTGAATCTTACACATGATTAGCATAATAAAAACATGTGCTACTCTTCTTTATCTGGGGAACATTAACTGATCTTACTGACGAATGACCCTAGAGCTTAATGTTTAACACAGTTTTGGTAGGGGGTTTCCTTGCATGTAGTTACATTGCTCTGACTGCAAATATTCTGCCTTGCTTTTTCTGGAGGCCCCCACCCTACTCTGACTACGCCCAGAGTCCCTGTCTCATCTGCACTCTGACTGGCTCTCCTGTGCTCCACTAGCACACAGAGCAACCCTTGCATATATCATTTACCCATCAGTGTGTAATGTTCTCATATTAAACCTAAGCTCCTCATCAAACTTATATTCTCCTGGATTGACAGACAAAAGGATAAATAAGAGAGCAAATAAGTGCATGAAACATACTTTCAGAGAAGAGCTGAAAATCAAAAAAGAGAATGCAATCTCCAAAGAAGGAATGAGAATCTCCTTTTTAACTTACTGTGCACGTTTCATGACTGGCATGCTTTAAAATTTAAATTCTCCTCCTAGTATCTGTGCTGTGTATGCACTTTGATATTCTGTGGTATGTTGCAGGCATCTAGATCTTGTCTGCCCAAGTAGGCTGTAAGATCATAGCAGGTAGAATCCATATTCTATATATATCTTTCACCTGCCCCCCATGTCACCTAGTGCAGGTCACACAGCAGGACTTCAATTATCACTAGGTTGATTGGTCATAAAAATACCTTAAAGCACAGGTGCTACCAATGAATTTGAAGCACCATCTATGAATTAAAAAGATCAAACACATGGAGAGTGATGAATCTCCAAAACTAAAAATTGCTTACCGTTAACTTTAACAGAGATCTGTGCCTGGCCCCTGACCAGTTCAGATTTAAAAAAAAAAAAAAAACCTTTTGAGGCTGTAGATCAGTATGACTCTAATATGTTATCTGAATATACTGTCTGTAAAGTGTATTTCTGACTTACAAGAATCTTTATTTTGAAGGAATACCGAAACCTACAGGAAGTGAATCATGCCTCTGATTTCTACACCCTCTATTTTCTGTTTCACAGCAGCCCCATAAGAGAATAATTACTATTTTTAGAACAAGTGTATTTTTAAAAGAAAAAATGCTTATTTAGAAATTCCTTTCATAAGGCCAGCAAATATTGCAGGAAATTGATATTACTAAATGAGTAAGGTTTGGGGTATCTTGTGCAATAACAAATCAAAAATAGCTATTGTCTTGCCAGTGGGTTTCAGCTCCGGGCAAGTTCGCTATGGATTCAATGCGACCAAAGAAATTGACAGTAGAACGTTCTTTGGGGTGAAAGGGTTTATTACCTGGCTTGTTGTCCCGGCTGTAGGTCCAGCACTAGCTTCTCTGCCTCCGCCCAGAGCACTGGGCCGAGCTCTCTATATAGCACAGTAATAGCTTATTGCCTAAAGGTGTGGAAGCAGTAGCCTAGCAACAGGCCAGTTACATCATCAGGTGGTTTAAGTTCAGTGAGGATCCTGGCCCTAGGAACCCCAACTTCCCCACAGCTATCCTAAGAGAAAAATTATTTCCTCAATCTTACTCTATAATATTAACAAAAATATGCAGTATATAAACTAGCTACTGTTCTTTTAATTATTTTCCTGTTTGGCTTTTCTCTTTCATTTTTCTGATTGGATAGTCAGTGTATTCAATAAAGAGAAAGGAAATAATTTTCAGAACAAGTAGTAGAGCACAGAGAGGGGCTATCTTGTTTGTACATTTAAGGTGGGAATGGTTCCTACATGAGGATAAAATAGTAGATGTGAGCTAGTCTCCAGGGGAAATATATCACAATGACTGAAAAGTTTATCAGTATCGTTACTTGCACCCAAAACCTCCAAACTGTTGCTTAGTTTAAAAATGGAGTGTCAAAAAAAAATGGAGTGTCAAAATTGATATAATTTTCTCCAAACTGAACTATAGATTTAACACAATACCGATCATGATCCCCAAGAACTTTTTGTGGTGATTGACAGGTTTATTCTAAAATGTATATGGAAATGCAAAGGACTTAAGAGATCAAAGGTTTAGGAGGAGGAGATGGGAGAGAGAGGACATTGATAAATTTTTTCAAGAATGTGGCTCACTGTAAATGAGAATTATATATTGCTGGTAGAAATGTAAATTTCCAGCTACAGTTGACTCTTATTATCTGCACTAGTTATGTTCTATAAACTTGCCACAAACATAGAATTGGCAAATATTGAAATGAACCACTGCTCCTGGGGGACATAAGGGTTACTTTCCTGTCTCTAGTCACAATGTTTTTGTCAACCAATCAATATATGTGTTTCTGTTCAAAGACACCTTATTTATTGTATTGTTGATAGATATTATTGTTTGGTTAACACTGAACTCATGGTCAACAGTAACTCATGCCCAAAGAAATGTCTAACACACATAATCTCTCCAAAAGCCACATCATAGCTTTCTTGTGCTTAGAAACACAACTTCAGCACTATGCTTGGGGGCCATTTTAAAGAGTGAAATCAACAAAAAGCACAAAAAATGTGAAAAACATGGCATTAATAGACACATGAAAGATACCTGTGTATAATATACGAACTGAAACAAGAAGGCAGAGTGTCACCCTTCTCAGCCTCAGCTGGGAACGTGCACAACGGCAACTCAGCCTTTTTGCCGCTCTGCTTATGTCGCTGATTTTAACAGCACGAGTACTGATTTTGGAGTTACAAATACATTCTATCAAGTAGGAGAAATCACAAACATAGAATCTATAAATAATGAGGAGAGACTGTATTTTGGAAAATGGCATTTATAGTAATTATTACAAGTAAATTTGATGACAAGCATACACTGTGACCCAGAAATTTCCTCCCAGAAATTTCCCTACAGAAATCCTTGTACATGTTCAGCAGAAGGCACATATAGGTTTATTTGTAATACATCATTGATAATAAACTCAAACTGGAAACAACCTAAATATCCACCCTCAGTAGAATGGATAAATATGTTGTGAACTATTTACACAACTGATACAGCAACATTTGAAGACTATCATTACATGCAACAATATGAATGAATTTCACTACCATAGTGCAGAATGACTGATGACATACATAATGTAGTGTTGAATGAAAGAATACTCACTGTGTGATCCCATTTTATAAAATGTAAAACTTTTAATACATTATTTTTTTGTTGAAGAATACAAACAGGTGGTAATACTGTAAAGAAAAGCAAAGGAATTGTTACAATAACTATTTAAAATGTGCACATGGGTTTTCATACAGTTCTGCATATATGGTATGCTTTACAATAAAAAGAAAAATTAAATGTTTAAGACTCTTCCCCAAGTAAAATTTTAAATGAAATGAGAAAGGGAGCAAGATCTATTTGCAGGGAAGCATTTTAATCTTTCCCAATGTTTAAAAAATTGTCACCTTAATAAGAGCACATGTCAATTCAGTAGCCTCTTCTTAATAATATATTTGGGTTGGAGGGCTTTCTTTATCTCATAATTAAGAAGAAAAAAAGGTAACAAAAACAGTGCTTTTATACCTATACATGAAATAGAAGTAATCAAATGAGATGGTATCGGTCTATCCAATGACTGAACCTGAGTCTTTCGGTTCAAACTAGCACACGGGAATCACAAGCAGTCATTAAGTCAGCTGGAGCCATGTATCTCAGTCACGGAAGTTCATGTGTGAAACTGCATCTGGCAAAAATACCTAGAACATTCTAATTGGAAGTATACTAGTGAGAGCGCTAAATACCTTGGAAAATAAATATAAAAAGTTGAACCACCACCAAAGCCACAAAGTATAGAACAAAATAATCCTCACAGTAACCAACTTTTCTATAGGACGAATAAATTATTTTTCAGACACGATACTCAGTGGAGAGAACTTACATCTATTAATCCAGAGTTCATCTCTTGCCCTATACAGACAGGCGACCTTGAATTAATCAGGTAACCTCTCTGGCCTCTGGTTTTCTCATCTGTAAGACATAGGGTGTGGGCCAGCCAATTTCTAAATTGCTTTCCAGTGCGAAGATCCTCTGAAACCTTGAGTGAAAAGTTTTCCAAAGAGAAGAGCCCTTCACCTTAATCTCAACCTGCAAATTCACCTGCATTTAAATGATAAAACGACCTGACAACCAAAGGAAATAACAGAATGAAAAGGCAACCCGAATCTCAAAGGGATTACTGTAATTATAATCATATTATTTCCTTATATAAATCGACTTTAAATGGAGGTTGTCATCAATATATCCCTCAGCATATAAAGCAAGAAGCCAAGGAACCAAAAGGGGTACAGGAGTGAACTGAAAGAAAAGCGCACATCTGATAGTACAGTCACTTCACACGGGTTCTGAAGGGCCCTTTTCCAACCTGCTCCTTGCTGCCCCTTCTGACGTTTCACAGAGCAACTCATTAAGCTTTCAGAAGCTCAGGTTGACATTTGTAATATGTGTTTCGGGTTATAATGTGCTGCTAAATGTGAAGAAATAAAATCAATGACCTTTGATTTAAATAGATCCATAAGCATATCCAATTGCCTGTTCTGCCTGCTACAACGCATATAGATTGTAAGACTTTCACCTTATCCTTGCAGCTTTGGTAGAGTGATTAGGGCAGGAGACTTGAATAGCCAAGTGGTTAACTCATCACTTCCCTATTAGCACAAGTCTATGGGTCCTGGCCTTCAATATTGGGCCTGGGTGAAGAATTAATTATTCTGAGATACAGTCTCTGTCCTCCTCTGCCAGTGCAACTAGCAAGTACAGGAAAATTAATTTTTAAGGGCCTGTGTGGAAATTGATGTTAAATCTACTTGTTGTTTTAATACACTTAAAATTGAGGATGAAATGACCTTATTAACACTCTGGACTTGTTGAAATATATCTCTCCAAATTTAAAATTCTTCATCACACTAAGCCCTATTCTCTTCCAGAAATTAACTATCCTAAAAAGTCCTGATGATATTATTTTAATAAAAGGAAAAAAGATATTCTTGATGGAACTCCCTCATCTTCCACTGTAAGAATGATGCTAACATCATATAAGCATGGTTAAATGTTTCACAGGCGTCATCTTTTTTTAAACTCCTAACAAGGCTAAGTGGCTCATACTGAAATGATCCTCACTTTGCAGAGAAGAACACGGAAAGATGAAGTTCTGTAATGTGCCCAGGACCACACAGGAAGTAAGTGTGGAGCCTGGGACTTGACCCTTGGCATCCAGACACAGAGGCACACGACACGTCTTTTCAGGACATCTCTATACGCATTCTTCCTTCTAGGCCTATATTATAGTAAACATCATTTGGGCAAACTTCTCAACCCCCAGTAACCCTCTTTCTCTGAGAAGTGCCTTCATACATACACACACAAGCACACACACAACCATAAGGGAGAAATCCTCCAGTCATGTACCTATTACACAACCCTGCCCTTTTGTTCATAGTTGATCGGACCCATCAGAATCTCTCTCTCAAGAATTTAAACCGAGAGTCATCGGAGCCGTCGTGTTGATGCCCCATCTCTCTAGTGGTCAGGTTGCTGAGGTTCCCAAAGCTGCCCCACCTAGCCCCTTCCTGTGTGCTGGTTATCAAGGTTTTTCTAGAATTCCATGATGTTTCTTCTCATGAATCCAGGTTCCACAAGATTCAAGACTCCACAAGAGTCATAACTAAGACATAGTCATTTTCTAATTTAACAAACTTTTCAAATATCTACTATGTGATAGGCACAGCTGTAAAATTAGTGGGCGGAGCTGACCTTAAAATAACTAACCATACAAATAAATTTAGATTCACCAGTTGCAAGGAGTGTCATAGCAGAAAAATATGGGTGTCTTTAGGGGGAGTTACATTTGTCATGAATGAGATAATACATGTAAAGCAGTTAGCACGGCGCTTGGGTCCTAATGTGCTGTCCGTGTTATGTGCATTCTTTGGCCAAATTCTTCCTAAATAAATTCTGGCACAACATCCTCCTGGTTGAGGCCCATATCCTGCCAAATTGTTCTAATAGGCTGCAAATTTACTCTCTGCCTTTAGTTTCCACTGCCAAATTATTATTCCCAAAATATCACTTTTATTATACTGCCTATTTGTATCCCATGCCCAAGAATTTGGACTCTTTCCTGTAAGCCAGCTGTGAGGTCTCAGATGGGAGAAATGTAGGTGAGCAGGATTCTGGTCAACTGCTCCCCCACCCTTACTCCAAGGGAAAATAAAGGGGCTGCTCCCATGGGGGAGTGGGGGGAATGGATGCCAGGCAGGTCACTGGAGCACTTACTATTTCCACTCAGTTTAATAAGTAGTCCAGTAATCCAAGCTGCCCAGAGAAGTTTGGACCGATGAGGGAGGAAGGAGGGAAGGAGAAAGCAGCTCTGAGGTGAGTCCTCTATTCTTCACCACTGGAAAGAGTACTCTGGTCGCTATGGAGATGTTCAGTCCAAAAGAAAAGGTCAACCCCCTGTTCCATCTTTCTCCCCATAGCTCCAGTGGTATCTGGGTGCTGGAGACATTCTCTTTGGGGAGCAAAGGCTGGTTCAGCCCCCAGGTGCTGCTCGGTCATCTATTCTCACCTTCTTCTCTTTCATCTCCCATTCTAAAGCATGTTGTGGCATTTAACGTGGCTACACAAGATAACAATCAACTGCACGGCAGTATGCCCAAGAACCCAGCTGGTTTACAACAGGAAATATAGCTGCAGGGCAACAGGGTTTATTCCTGGAGATGATAATTAAAGCATAAGAGCTTTATTTTATAAATCATACCACCCTGTGTGGAAGCAAAGTGTACCTTATGAAAACATCATTACTGTTCATAAAACCAGACCTAGGTCTGCCCCTGACAGAGCAGTAAGTTTGACAGAACACATTCCTTTCTAGGGAAACATGATACCCATTAAATAGCAACTCCGAAATGATCTAGGCCTTAGGAAAATTGTTTATAAACTAGCACTTTAATGCAAACTCCCTTGACCGTCAGTTTTTTTCTCCCTTTTATTTTTAAATATAAGTTAGAAGAGATCCTCACAAAAGTTTAGCAGATAGGGCAGAATTAAAGCAACCGTTTTTACCTCCACACTGGTCTGTCAGCCCAGTCAATCCAATAGGACATGTGTTGGGCACCTCTCACTCTTACTCCAGGAACCTATTTTTCTCCTTACCACCAACTCAGATTCTGGCTGGGACAGAGGGCACTTGTCCATGGATTCGTGGGTTTGGACCCCAGCTTTCTGTCCTGCCTCCCTCCCATCACTGGCTGTCACATTTTAGCATTGCTTTCTCCGGAGGCCAGATGGAAAGAGGCTGAGTTAGAGATTCTCTCTCCCCCATCCTTGGAGTCCTGGGGGCCTGAAAGAAGAAAGTGGGAACACTTTAAAAAGTATGGATACTATGCAGTGAAGAATTAAGAATAAACCCATATCTTTAAAACTGAGGGCTGGAA
>JAQQAC010004068.1:19408694-19514758 GCA_029783875.1 Phataginus tricuspis
AACAACCTAGACTTGTGATTGGCATCTGAAGTGGGGGAAGTGTTGTGGGACAGAGTCCATAATCCGTGAGATCTGATGGTATCTCCAGAGACACAGTATCAGAACTGAGTTAAATTTGTAGGACACCCAGTCAATATCAATGAAAATTGATATTGCTTGCTTGGTGTGGGAAAAACTCCCAAACAGCTGGTGTCAGAAGTATTCAGAGTAGAGAAGAAAAACAGAGTTTTCCCTTACAAGGTGAAAGAGAGAGAAGTGTCCAGCATAATTCCTAAACCTCTGATCTGTACAATTAGATAAACAGTGGTGCCATTTGCTGGGGGAATAATGCAGGAGAAATAAGTTGGGAGACACCAGTAAAAATGAGTTCCTCTTTGGATATGTTTGGTCTCAAGAACATGTAGGACCTCCGAAAGGCAAAGGACAGATGGATCTGAAGCTAGAGAGAAATCTGGACATGAGATAGAGCTTTTAAAATTATCAGCAAGTCAGTGGATAGAGAAGCCACAGAAGTAGATGCATTGGCTAGGGAGGGTGAATCAAGGACATCATCACTTAAGGGCCAGCCAAGAAGAGAAGCCTACAGATCAAACTGAGAAGGACCATCCAGAGAAGGAGGAAGAAGTTCAGGCAAGTAGGTGTCTTGGAGCCCAAGAGAAGCTAAAATAAGGCTTTTCACACAATTCTGTGCTCTAGACAAGTCAACTAAGACAGTGACTGGGAAGTATGAATGTGGTTATGCCACACTGAAAAAGCAAAATGCTTGTTTCTGAAGGTTGTTTGGGAAGACAACAGAGAGCCATCGGAAGAGAAATTAAAAACTCAGCAAGCAGGCATCTTGTTCTTCACTGTCCTGGGCCTGGATGGCAACTGGATGGATAAAATCACTCATGCTCTTGGGGTACTTGAAGCAAAGGAATAGCATCTTCAACTCTATTTGGGGGCATTCCCGTAATGTCAAATGTTGAACTAATTTTCTATCTTTGGGTTCTTTCTGTCAGAGGTTTCTGAAGAAACTACATTATAAGAAAAGAGAGCTGGATAAGATGTGAAGGGGAAAATTTGACTTAAGGATCCTTATCTTCTACCCCTTAACAATGATCTACTGTCTTATATTTTCCCATTCCGTCTCCCAAGACACCACCACCTCTAAAGACAACAGTTCCCACAGCTATATGGGCTGCAACCACAGTTTAAAATTTTCCCTATATTCTTCCCTCTCTCCTATCTCCCTCTTCTTTAGAGCCCAGTGGGTATGAAATAAACCACAGAGAGGCATTGTAACATAATGAAAAAAGCTACTGAATTTAGAATCAGAAAACCTGGGCTGGATTCCCACTTTTACCACTTGTCAGAAAAGTGTGACATTTGGCAAGTCATTTTTCCATTAGTTTCTCTGAGCTTCGGAATACCTGACTCTCAAATATACACAGATTTCATTGGAAAAAAAATGCATGTAAAAACTTTTTTAATGTAGTACAGATTCTTATGCAGTTTTCCCATTGTATCTCTTAGAATTCTTGTACAGTTTGTCCAGCAAGAAGTCAGATTTGCTTTGGTATTTGGTGAAATAATGGACTTTTCTCATATAATTTTCTATGAGAATGTTATTTCTGAAACTCTGAATGAGGAATCAAACACCTCATTTCTGGGTGGGCTGCATTCTGCTGTAAGTCAAAGAGGTGTGATGAGGCTTAAAGGAAGAATTTCCTGTGACTTCCTGTTTCAGCAGCCTTGTATAGAAACAGCGCACACCTAGCATTTGTATGGTGCTTTACCATTTCCAAAGCATTTTTGCACATATGATTTGAAGTTAGCCCAGGGTAGCCATTCCAAAGTGTGGTGTCACGACAGATTGAAGGCAGGAGCCGGTATGAAGAACGTGACAATCTTCTATTAAGCCAAGCATAAGAAATTGGCAAAAATGTAAGGTAAGGTGACTCTTCTCAGAAATTGTTTGTTTTGGAAAATATAGGTTTCATAAAAATGTGTTAATTATATTAATGTGTAATGGGGCATATTGTTTTAGTGAATTAGTGCATTTAATTTTCAATTTCTAATATGGAAAATACCAAGACACATTAACCAAAACTGGACAACTCAATAATATTTAAGAATGTAACAGGATTCTGAAACAAAAAGTTTGAAGACTGTTGCCCTAGTGTGATGCCCAGTGAGATGGAATTTGAAATATTCTTTATTAAAAGAATTCCCATTCAGAAATTGCTTAATCGTTGTTTGGTTTCTGATGGTAGCAACATGGAGTTGCCTTGAAGCCTTCGCTTTTCCTGGATAAGTCACCAAAATGCGCTTGAGTCACTAACAGACGCTGTGTTGGCATCAGAGTCCAATCTCCTCAGCCCCACGCCCACCACACGGAGAGGCTAAGCTTAAAGATTGCCCAAGAAGGGTGGGTGAGCAGCCCAGGGGCTTCACACTGGCAGACAGAAAGGCCCTGGGAGCCCCACCTCCTTTTCTTCCTGTTTCAAAGTTACCATTAACAGTCACCTGACCCGTGCTGGGAGTCAGGTAAGCTCCACAGTACTCCTCAGTGTCACTGAGGTCAGCGGTCAAGCGAGGGGATCTCGCAGGCCTTGGAGCCAGCTAACCCCAGAGAAGCACCTCTGGATCCATGCACAGACGGAAAAGGCCATTTCCCTAAAGGAAGTGATCGCTGGGCAAGGGGCACCCGGGGTGAGGGAGGCAGCCCCTCTCCATGGCGTCCTGCCTCAGCTCTGCCAGGCAGCAATGGCAGTGGCAGTGAGCCCTTGGCGACCTCAGCACCACTGCGCTTTCTGTGGCGCAGCCCTGGAATAAGCCTCCTGGGTGCCCGCGTCAGGGCAGTGATGCCATCAGCAGGCTGGGCACAGCCGCAGCCACACCAGTGCTCTCGTGGAGCTGCCGCGTTGCTCCCCGCGAGGTAGTGTTAACTGAGGCTGACCTCCTGGATTATGTCCCTGCGGTTCAGGGGCTGATTACAGGAGGGCCCCTCCAACCCTCACCTCACACCCAGAACCTCCGGCTGAAAAGATCAACGGGGGTTTAGGTATAGCAGTTTGGAAAACCACTACAGGGTAACATTTTTGCACTCTAAACTGATGGCACTAGACGCCTAGCCCAGTTCCAGTTTCACCCCTGTGGTGGGCAGAACAACGGCCTCCCACTGATGTCTTTGGTCTTAATCCCTGGAAGCTGTGAATTTGGTGCCTTACACAGCAAGGGGATGAGCAGAGGTGACTAAAGTTAAGAACCCTAAATGTACTCGGGAAATTCTCCTGGATTATTCCGTCAGGCCTGATCTAATCGCAAGAATCCTGTAAGAGGAGAACTTTTCCTGCTGTGGCCAGACAGATGGGGAGTCTGAGGAAGGCAGAGAGAGAGGCCACATGAGGAAGCCCTACAGGCCATGGCTGGCTTTAAAGACGGGGGAGAAAGGGACCACGGGCTGACGACACTGGAAAAGGTAAGGAAACGGATTCACCTTTCGAGACGTCAGAACTGAACGTGACTCTTCTAACCCCTTGATTTTAGCCCGGGAAGACCCGTGTTGGAACCTCTAACCTCCAGAACTGTAAGAAAATACATCTGTGTTGTTCCAGCTGTTGAGTTTGTGACAATCTGTCACAGCAGCACTAGAAAACCAACACAATCACCAATAAATGCCTTGTTCAAAGAGAATTCCTAAACTCTCAGAAGACACTACGTTGAGAATTATATATGGAAATAGCTGGAAGGGACCAGCTGAGCACAGGGAATGAATACTTCTGGGGAAGCTGAAACGGGATGCCGAGCAGCAGGAGACTAGGCCACCCCAGGCCCAGGAAGGACTGGGATTTTTTTAATCTGTTACATACCATCACAGGTCTTCTTAATTTTTGAAGTGACCTTAGCAATCATCTAGTCCTTGCAACCTACTCGGTGCATGATTCCCCACCATCGAGCACCAAAATTTCTTTTTGTGACATTGTGCACATTTTGTTTGCAAGGAGAGGCCTTGCTATTGGCTTCCAGGGGGCCCAGGGGAGGTACTCCCTCATATTCCTGGGTAACGGCTTGATTCAAGAAAGGTTGAGGCAGCACCGCTTGGTGGTTAAAAGCATAGGCTCTGGAGTCAGATGGCCTGGGCGTGAAAACTCACCACTTACCAACTACTTGACCTCGGGCACGTTCTCCATTAACCTCCCTGTGCCTCAGTTCCCTCCGCTCCAAAGTGGGGAATGATGGGAGTAGCCCTCGTGGATCCTCGTGGAGATTTAATGAGGTGATGCATATAGATTTAGTATCTGACACACGATAAATATTTTTACTATGACGTAGCCTGGGTGAGTCCAAGGCGCCCAAGGGTCACATTTACTTTACTACAATTCAGACAAATGGTCCTTAAGGAAAATCCACCATGTGTTCATGCCCCTCCCATCAGTGCAACAGAAAGAAGCGAGTCACAGCTGCCAACCAAATTAAAGCTGGATCATGTCTGTTCCCAAGAACAGAAAAGTTATCCCAAACAACTCAAATAATAACATTTAACCCTTTGGGGATTGGCCGTGTGTCAGGTGTTCTAAGCTATCTATATATGTGTGCATATGTATAAGTACACACGCACACACACACATATATTCATTTCATCTTCAAATTAATCGCGTATGATAGTACTGTAACTGCTCCCATCTTTCAGATGAGTAAAGCAAGGAACCGAGAGGTTAAGTAATTTTCCCAAGATCACACAGCTAGGAAATAGTGGAGTTGGATGTGCACCCAGTCAGTCTGCTCTGAGATCCATGACCTTAATTGCTACAATACACTATCTATGAATCAAGCCATGATAGGAAATATAAACTGTGATAAACAGCACCTCGTATAAGTACTGACTCCCCTCATTAAGTAATAGGCAAGTTATTGATTGGTTATTAATCATTTAAAGCAGCCAATCTTCTCAAACGGTTAAAGGGTTTGAAAGTCCAGCAAGGCGGACCCTCTCTCATTACCCGGGATAAGCGGTAACCCAAACACTCACAGGAGACCGGTCTTGATGCAAATTGCAAGAGGTTTATTGATTCACACCAGCGCGCTGGGGTCGAGACTCATAACCCACGCAGGGGTAGAGGAGTTCGACCCCAAGCAGAATTCTCAAGGTTTATAAAGGAAAAACTACAACCAGGGGGAGGAAGGGGGGTGGAGGGGGGTGCCCTTGTGGGGAGGCTAGCTGCAGGTTTGATGACCTAATTGCAAGACATTCCGGTTAAGGCCCCTCCAGGCTTCAACATTCAGTAATTTATTTTGTTTGTCATCCCTTGAGCACAAGGAGGCAGGAAGGTCTTATCTCAAGGCCGGCCATCTGTGTCCAATGCTCCAGGCGTACGAGATGTACGTGCCTTACACAAGGAGGCAGGAAGGTCTTATCTCAATGCCGGCCATCTGTGCCCAATGCTCCAGGCGTAGATGTACGGGCCTGAAGAACATGGACAAATGGCCACCGGGGCCTGTTTTTGCAAACTGTATACTTAGGGCAAACTTTAAATTTTCTATTCCTTCAGGTTCTAGGTAACTTTTTCAATAATTCAGTCTGGGATAGGCTTGATTATCATTCTTAACCACTGCTGTTGAGTGTTGTGCAGTATTTGAAATTTTCTAACAAAATTAACTTTTAATATTATTTCAGGAAGAAAGGAACATGCATTGACCTGCATGACCCTATACAGCCAGAGCATTGTGCAAAGAAGGAAGTGGTTTATGACACTATGAAAAGAAATGTATTAATCCAGATATAGACCTAGGACTTGACAGTACCCATTTATCCCTTGTCCTTTAAGTTTCTCCCTAGGCATTCTGCTAACACCTTTTCCTTGCTGGGTAATTGGTTATTTTTCTTTTCAATGGCTGCCCTAGTGACTCCAGCTAAATTGTTGGTTGATTTCATACCTAAACCATTATATTCTACTTCACACTTCTCTAGATAGATCTTAAGAGGCTATGTGAACACTAATTACTTCTTGTAGTTCCCTGTGAAAAGGAGACTAGAGAAGAGTCCTTTGGGGTACAAATGAAAGAAAATGTCTGGATACAGAGAAATTTGAGCCTCTCCTACCTGCCTGGGGCTGTAATTGCCACGCTATTGAATGTTTTCTTTGGTCCCGCCTGGGATTTCCCTTCTCAACTTCGTGTGTCCTCCTGCCCATCTGCTCTCAGGATATTTGGATTGAGGCTACAAAGTTAAACATCTTTATACTTAGTTTTCTTCCTTCTTCTCCACTCCCCAGTCCACCATCTCAGCCAAAGCCATGCCCAAAAACACTCTAAAAAGACCTTAACCAGGCACGATGGCGACCTGAGAGGTTAGACGGAGAGCTCCTCCCAAAACCACAAACAGTACAAAAATATAGCTAATTACTACAACTAACCCTAAAACAGCAAGAAGAAGGAAGGCTGAACCAGACGGCATGCAGACCTCACGAGCAGAGCAGACCCATGAAACAGGGTGACGTACGAGAGCCTTGATCCCGCGGGACCCAGGCCCTTCCCCCGCCCCAGCTCACTGGCGGGAGGAAGAGATGGGGCGGGAGGGGGTGGAAGCCTGGGGCTGCTGGACACCCAGTCCTGGAGATCTGCTTTGTGAGCAGAATCCTAGGGAGAAAAAAGCAGGAGTTGCACTATTTGTATCAGACAAAAGAGACTTCAAAACAAAGAAAGTCACAAGAGACAAAGAAGGACATTACATAATGATAAAAGGGTCAGTCCAACAAGAGGATATAACTATTACAAATATCAATGCACCCAACACAGATCACCTACATATGTGAAACAAATAGTAACAGAATTAAAGGGGGAAATAGAATGCAATGCATTCATTTTAGGAGACTTCAACACACCACTCATGCCAAAGGACAGATCAACCAGACAGAAGATAAGTAAAGAGACAGAGGCACTGAACAACACATTAGAACAGATGGACCTAACAGACATCTACAGAACACTCCATCCAAAAGCAACAGGATGCACATTCTTCTCAAGAGCACATGGAACATTTTCAAGAATAGATCATGTATTAGGGCACAAAAAGAACCTCACAACATTCAAAAAGATTGAAATTGTACCAACCAGCTTCTCAGATAACAAAGGGATGAAACTAGAAATAAATTACCCAAAGAACACGAAAAAGCCCACAAACATATGGAGGCTTAATAACATGCTCCTAAATAATCAATGGATCAATGACCAAATAAAAACAGAGATCAAGCAATATATGGAGACAAATGACAACAATAATTCAACCCCACAAAATCTGTGGGATGCAGCGAAAGCTGTGCTAAGAGGGAAATATATTGCAATACAGGCCTACCTCAGGAAAGAAGAACAATCCCAAATGAACAGTCTAAACTCACAATTAATGAAACTAGAAAAGGAAGAACAAATGAGCCCCAAAGTCAATAAAAGGAGGGACATAATAAAGATTAAAGCAGTAATAAGTAAAATCGAGAAGAATAAAACAATAGAAGGAATCAATGAGAGCAGGAGCTGGTTCTTTGAAAAAATAAACAAAATAGATAAACCCCTAGCCAGACTTATCAAGAAAAAAAGAGAGTCTACACACATAAAAAGAATCAGAAATGAGAAAGGAAAAATCACTACAGATACCACAGAAATACAAAGAATTCTGAGAAAATACAATGAAAAATTATATGCTAACAAACTCGATAACCTAGAAGAAATGGACAACTTTCTAGAAAAATACAACCTTCCAAGGCTGACCCAAGAAGAAACAGAAAATCTGAACAGACCAATTACCAGCAATGAAATTGAATTGGTAATCAAAAAGCTACCTAAGAACAAAACACCTGGTCCAGATGGTTTCACTGCTGAATTTTATCAAACATTTAGTGAAGACCTAATACCCATCCTCATTAAAAATTTCTAAAAAGTATAAGAGGAGGGAATACTCCCAAACTCATTCTACGAGGCCAACATCACTCTAATACCAAAACCAGGCAAAGACACCACAAAAAAAGAAAATTACAGTCCAATAGCCCTGATGAACATAGATGCAAAAATATTCAACAAAATATTAGCTAACTGAATTAAAAAATACATCAAAAAAATCATCCATCATGATCAAGTGGGATTCATCCCAGGGATGCAAGGATGGTAAAATTTGAAAATCCATCAACATCGTCCACTACATTAACAAAAAGAAGAACAAAAACCACATGATCATATGCATAGATGCTGAAAAAGCATTTGACAAAATTCAACATCCATTCATGATAAAAACTCTCAACAAAATGGATATAGAGGGCAAGTACCTCAACATCATAAAGGCCATATATGACAAACCCACAGCCAACATTATAGTTAACAGCGAGAAGCTGAAAGCTTTTCTTTTAAGATCGGAAACAAGACAAGGATGCCCACTCTCCACACTTTTATTCAACATAGTACTGGAGGCCCTAGCCGCGGCATTCAGACAACACAAAGAAATACAAGGCATCCAGATCAGCAAGGAAGAATTGCAAACTTGTTTTCAGATGAGATGATATTGCACATAAAAAACCCTAAGGAATCCACTCCAAAACTATTAGATCTAATATCTCAATTCAGCAAAGTTGTAGGATAAAAAATTAATACACAGAAATCTGTTGCATTTCTATACACCAATGGTGAACTAGCAGAAAGAGAAATCAGGGAAAAAATTCCATTCACAATTGCATCCAAAAGAATAAAATACCTAGGAATAAACCTAACCAAGGAAGTGAAAGACCTATACCCTGAAAACTACAAGACACTCTTAAGAGAAATTAAAGAGGACACTAATAAATGGAAATTCATCCCATGCTCCTGGCTAGGAAGAATTAATATTGTCAAAATGGCCATCCTGCCTAAAGAAATCTACAGATTCAATGGAATCCCTATCAAAATACTAACAGCATTCTTCAATGAACTAGAGCAAATAGTTCTAAAATTCATATGGAACCACAAAAGACTCCAGATAGCCAAAGCAATCCTGAGAAGGAAGAATAAAGCAGGGGGGATTATGCTCCCTGACTTCAAGCTCTACTACAAAGCTACAGTAATCAAGACAATTTGGTACTGGCACCAGAACAGACCCACAGACCAGTGGAACAGAATAGAGAGCCCTGATATAAACCCAACCATATATGGTCAATTAATATATGATAAAGGAGCCATGGACATACAATGGGGTAATAACAGCCTCTTCAACAGCTGGTATTGGCACAACTGGACAGCACATGTATGAGAATGAAACTGGATTATTGTCTAACCCCACACACAAAAGTAAACTCAAAATGGATCAAAGACTGAATGTAAGTCATGAAGCCATAAAACTCTTAGAAAAACATATAGGCAAGAACCTCTTGGACATAAACATGAGCAACTTCTTCATGAACATGTCTCCCTGGGCAAGGGAAACAAAAGAAAAAATGAACAAATGGGGCTATATCAAACTAAAAATCTTCTGTACAGGAAGGGATACCATCAGTAGAACAAAAAGACATCCTACAGTATGGGAGAATATATTCATAGATGACATACCCGATAAGGGGTTGACATCCAAATTATATAAAGAGCTCACGCACCTGAACAAACAAAAAGCAAACAAGCCAATTAAAAAATGGGCAGAGGAGGTGAACAGACACTTCTCCAAAGAAGAAATTCAGATGGCCTACAGGCACATGAAAGATGCTCCACATCACTAGTCATCAGAGAAACGCAAATTAAAACCACAATGAGATATCACCTCATACCAGTTAGGATGGCCGCCGTCCAAAAGATAAACAACAACAAATGTTGGCGAGGATGTGGAGAAAGGGGAGCCCTCCTACACTGCTGGTAGGAATGTAAATTAGTTCAACCATTGTGGAAAGCAGTATGGAGGTTCCTCAAAAAAACTCAAAGTAGAGATACCATTTGACCCAGAAATTCCACTCCTAGGAATTTACCCTAAGAATGCAGCAGCCCAGTTTCAAAAAGACATATGCACCCCTATGTTTATCGCAGCACTATTTACAATAGCCAAAAAATAGAAGCAACCTAAGTGTCCATCAATAGATGCATGGATAAAGATGACGTGGTATATATACACAATGGAATATTATGCAGCCATAAGAAGAAAACAAATCCTACCATTTACAACAACATGGATGGAGCTAGAGGGTATTATGCTCAGGGAAATAAGGCAGGCGGAGAAAGACAAGTACCAAATGATTTCACTCATATGTGGAGTATAAGAACAAAGCAAAAACTGAAGGAACAAAACAGCAGCAGACTCACAGAACCCAAGAATGGACTAACAGTTACCAAAGGGAAAGGGACTGGGGAGGATGGGTGGGAAGGGAGGGATAAAGGGGAAAAAGGGCTATTGCAATTAGAACACATAATGTAGCGGGGTTGGGGGTGGGGTGGGGGGATACGGGGAAGGCAGTATAACACAGAGAAGACAAGCAGTGATTCTATAACATCCTTGTACGCTGATGGACAGTGACTGCAATGCGGTATGTGGTGGGGACTTGATAATAGGGGGCGTCTAGTAACCATAATGTTGCTCATGTAATTGTATATTAATAATAGCAAGAAACAAAAAAACATGGCACATAAAAAAATGACCTTATCCAAAATGTTGTCATATGGCAAAACTTTCTGCTACAGATTTTACCCCAGATGAGGCAGCATATCAGAGTCAGTAATAAAACTGTGAGGTGATCGGTCTGTTGTATCTAAGCCAACCACCTCCTGCCTTTATCACAGAAGATATAATTAGCAGCACAGGTAAGAAAATGTGAAATTATTTTTTTAGATGTACATATTCATGGACTTAAAGATAAAATGATGTGATGTCTATAATTTATGTTTAAATAATTCTCATTATTTAGTATCTGTCTCCCCTGATACATTATAAACTTCCCAAAGGAGGAAAATGTGTCTACTTTATTCATGAGTGTATACTTGGCCCATAACAGATGCTCAAAAATTTCTTGACGGATTGAGTATGTAGGAACCAAACAGTAAAGTGCAGCAGGGAGAGCAGTCTAGTGGCTCAGGGAGCGTGTTAGCCGGTGAACCCTGCACGTGGGTCAGTTTGGGGTGAAGGGCTGCGATCAACAAAACACTGCCTGCTTCAGAATTTTTGAATAGTCCTAATCCTATAAAATGAACAAAAATCAATGGATATTTTAAACACATCTACATGACTAATTCCATAAAACATTTTTCTGATTTTCCGAGGATTTCAGTGAAGAAGAAATTCTAGTATAGTTGTTATAATAAAAGGCAATGAGACCCTTTCTCTTCCCTTCTATAAAAGCGCAGGCACATTTGCCAATTCTTTCTTGCTACAGTCTCCTAAGGAGACTCAAAGCCTGCCAAACTCAAATATTGTTAGAACTCAAACAGTTCCAAAACTCAAAGAAAGGCAAGTTTTTAATCACCTCTGGGATGTTCATTTTCAATAAGGATTTTTAGGGCTAAGAAAGAATAAGCCCAAATATAGCTCTAAGATGTCAAGCTATCTACTTTTATAACTCCATTGGTGATAGAACTGTTGTTGCAAATCCTGCTGCAATTTGACCCTTCTCAGTGGGAACTTGGTGATTAATAATGCCCTTAATTGCCTGTCCTCCTGCCCTCACAGCTGGTAGCAGAAGGGATATATATCACAAAGAGATGCTGAACCAAGCTTTAAGAACAGAAAGGAAGTGGGGATGTGGTGCTGCTAGGCTCTGCGTCTTTCCTGCACTGTGGGGGGCCACACGGCCTCTCCCTTGTTTAGGAGAGCTGCTCCGCGCGCCGGGCAGTCTCAGTCCCCATCATGATTGCTTCTTCAGCACATGACCGACAGGGAAGCCTTCCTACAGCCCCAGGTTTTAGTCAAAGCCTTCCCCATCTGCCTCACAGGTCTAGAGGGAGCTAGTTAATGAACCAGTGAACTAGGTTCCCTTCCTGGCATCCTTTGCTGCTAATCATTGATACAAGAGCTCAGGAACTCAAAATGTCACAGAGAACCATGGCTTTTCCCCTGCAGTGAATCACATGCAAGTGTCCAACAGGAACTAAGATGGTAGGGAGGGTGTCCCAAATCTGACCCTATGACAGAGTCTATCAAACTGAGAGGCCTTGGAGAAAGGAGAGAATGATAATGGACAGTGGAAATGACTTTGACTTAAAAACTGATTTTTATAACATCTGAGATAATTCAGTAATTTTCCAAAAAGACAAAATGAATTTATATAATTATGTTCCAGAGACTAGTGAAATCTCTTTCTGATAACTTTATTCTTTTGCTTTTAATAATGACTCTTTAGAACTGGCATGGGTGAGGAGGGCAGAACAGAACAGTCTCAAGCAGCCCATTGCCTTTAACTTAAAAAAGACAAGGATCTAAAAAGTCAAGGAGCTCTTGCCAAAAGAACATCTACAAAATGCACAGAATTATTATTGATTGTAAAATGTACTGAAGTGGATCAGAATATGCCACCCCAAAACATGCCACTTTGGCATAAGGATTATTTTGAATTGAAGGTAACTGAAAAAGAGCAGACATAGGAGGAGCTCTGTGTCCTCTTTCCTGAAAGCAGGGCATAAATTTCCTTTTTGTAAAGGAAATTTCCATTTTTAAAGGTGTGGTACCCCGCATGCCAACAAGAGGAGAAGGACTTATCACTGGGGATGACACCAACAGGAGTTTGCATAAATAACCCTTATCTGCTATTAGTTTCCCCCATACATGTCCTAGTCACCTTCTCATAATTTACCCACCTACAAACTCCCTTTTCCTTTGGTCACTTTTCCGCAATTTACTGCCCTTTGTTAAAATAGTACAGAAGCAGGTCTAACCACATTTTTAGATTTTTCACTTTCTCTGAAGCCCTGGTGCACATAAAAACATTAATATCAATAAAGTTCTTAATGACTTTTCTTCTGTTAATCTTTTTTGTCAGTTTAAATAATAGGCCCCCAGTCACTGAACTTAAAGTTTTCTCATCCCTACAGTCTCAGTGGAATGATACATGTCATTTGTCTTCTCTGCCTGTTTTCTCTTTGGTGCAGATTTTACTCAACATTTCCTAGGAGACACTGACAAAGGAGGTTATGTTATATACCCTACAGGACTCAACTTTAAAATGCTCCACTTGCTGTTTCAGTTTGCTGTCTCTGTAGCATCTTCCTCTGGTCCAGGGGCCTTCCTCCACAATTATGAAAAACAGTTCAGCTGATCTCCAGCTTCTACCACCAAATTTGCATACCCCTACTTATCTTAGATTCCGCTGAACAGTCTCACAAGTTAACAGAACCCCACACACATACCTTGGAATGTCCTCACTATTTTTATTACTTGCACAAGTCCTTCAGGTTAAAATAAAAGAAACCATCTGGAGACAGCTAAGTTTTTGCTGTACGTGGCTAGTGAGGAAAAATTAGAAGTATAGAAATGGGAAGGCAAAGTCCTCCCCAAAAGATGGGCCCAATAATCTAAATCTTGTCCTTATTTCTGAGTTGTCTCAGGATTTTTAGTTTTAAAGTTTCCAAGAACCCATCTCTTTAGGAAAACTGAGGAAACAAAATACACTACATCAATGACAATAGAGAAATGTCTAAGTCTATATGTTGACTTTGATAGGGAAAAATTCACAAGGACAGCAATCTAGTCGAGGGGGCTCCCTTCTGCTTCTCAGCAAAAACAACCGAGCACTCCCTTAATTCCTGCTGTGCCAGGCACTCACTCCCTAAGCTCACTCCCCCTTGCTTCCTTGCTGTGCACGTAGAAATGTTGCAGATATGGAAGCAGAAAGATATATGTCGCTCCCCTTGCCTTTGTTTGGGGCTCAGACTTTGGGAGATTACTCCCCTCTGAGCCCACCGGTGTAAAAATAAAACCTCAACACTCCAAGACCTCCAAGTGCTGCTTGGTTCTTCTGTCAGCAATCCAGTCCAGGTTTTTAAGGTTTTTCAGTAACAACTTCACTGAGAACATCTTTCTGCAATGGTCCAAAATCTTATTTTACTAATTGAATTGGAATTTAAATGTATAAAAATGAAAATAACCTGCTTCAAGATGTTGAATTTGCATGGTTGCTGACTCCTTACCCCAAAATCAACCTGGGAAAAAAAAAAGGGAAGCATAGATTTATAGAAAAGTGACTGGTCTTTTCTTGCATACTTAGAATAGTAACAAACATTGAATATGTGATAGGTCATAAAAAGAGCAATAAATTTCAAATAATCAATATCTTAAAGATTCAGCTCTCCAAACAGAGTCTAATAAAATTTTTAATTAATAATGAAAAGATAACCTTTTCAAAAAAAATCTCATATACTTAGGGATGAAGATATTACTAAAGAAACTCTTCAGTTAAAATAGAAATAAAGAAATAGTTAGAACTAAATGATAATGAAGACACTACATCAAAACTTCATGGAATGCAGCTAATACTGAGACAGGGACCGTGGGCTTAGACAGAATAGGGTGAGGGCCTCTGGAAAAAGCAAGGCAGGATATTTGCAGTCAGAGCAATGTAACTACATGCAAGGAAACCCCCTACCAAAACTCTGTGTTAAACATTAAGCTTTAGGGTCATTCTTCAGTGAGATCAGTTAATGTTCCCCAGATAAAGAAGGGTAGCACATGTTTTTATTACGCTAATCATTTGTAATCATGTGTAAGATTCACCTTAGCATGCTAAAGGCCCAGGCCTATGCGCTGTCTTTCCTCCTTCAGATCTGATGGGGTGATTTTGCAAACTAGGCAACTAATTTAGCATGCAGGCCCAGCTGTAAACAACATAGTAAAAGGCAGGAAGGATTCCACCTTAAAGATGAGATTGCATTTTAACACCCAGGAAGTTAAGAAGTAAGATTCTTAACTTACTCTTCAGCAATCAGACAGTAACTCAGCCCATCTCTGGGGCTGGGCGGGCAGTCTGTTTGACACGCTCCCAGACCAAGTCGCCTGTATCCCAGGGAAAAATCAGAGCTGGAAGTTCCTTGTGTTAAGTTCATTCTAAGTATTCAAAGACCACTTAACAAATCTGCACCCCCAGCCCTTAGTCACATTCCTAAAGAATCCTTAAAAGGGGGAACCCCCAACCTTTCAGCACGCTCCTCTCTCTGAGGTCGCCTGGACTTTCTAAGTACATAACCTTTTCATCTTAAACTTTGTCCAACCTTTCAGGACACCTCTCCTTGCTGAGGTGTTGCCTGTTGCACTTTTTCTCTCTTTAAGTAACTTTAAATAAAACTTTTACTCTGCTTCACTACTGTTGATGCCGGGGTTCTTGTTCATGAAGCCGAAGAATGAGCTTAGCAAACAGTCAAGGTAGCAGAGCCAGGTACAGGCTTTTATTTAGAAATAAAGTGATAGGACAGACCTCCCAGCTCACGCCAGGAGGGGACAAGAGAGTCCGGTGTGCTGCGTTGTCTAGGGAGTTTATAGGCAGATGAGGATTTTTCGAGAACATGAAAAAAAGGTTTAGGGGTGTAGACCAGCCACGTGTGTCTGAACACCCCGAATTAACTTAACACAAGGAATTTCTCTCCGGAACACCTGTGTCTTGGTCTAGGGGCATATCAAAAGGCAGCCTGCCCAGCCCCCAAGGTGGGCTGAGGTATTGTCTGTTTGCTAAAGAGGAAGTTAAGAATTCTGCTTCCCAAACTTCCTAGGTGTTAAAATGCAATCTTATCTTTAAGGTGGAATCTTCCGTGCCTTTCACTATGTTGTTTACAGCTGGGTCTGCATGCTAAATTAGTTGCCCAGTTTGTCCTGGGCCTTTTAGCTTGCTAAAGTGAGTCTTACAAGTGGTTAGCATAATAACAACATGGGGTACTCTTCTTTATCTGGGGAACACCAACTGATCTTACTGAAGAATGACCCTGGAGTGAAAGACTACCGGAGTGGATCCTTACTCGAGACCAGGGATGGGCGGTGACCCAAATACTCGCAAGAGACCGGTCTTGATGCAAACAGCAAGAGGTTTATTGATTCACCAGCGCGCTGGGGTCGTGACTCATAACCCACGCAGGGGCAGAGGAGTTCGACCCCGAGCAGAAATCACAGGGGGTTTTAAAGGAAAAGAAACCACAACCAGGGGGAGGCCTGCTGATGATTCGATAGCAAAAATATTTCAATTAGGGTCCCACAGGGCTTCAGCTTTATCTTTACGGCCCATCAGTTCAGGAAAAGTACCTGTTTTGCAAGCTATTGTGTTCACGCCAGTTTTTATGACTCAGGCCGAGGGTCAGAGCCTACTTAAAATTTTCCTATTCTTTCAGGTAGTTTCGGGGAAACTGAAACTCAGGCCTTCTGATTTCAGAGGCTTCCTGAGGCCTGTCATGGCGTTAGTTTGGTCCTTTCAGGAGCTTAATGTTTAACACAGAGTTTTGGAAGGGGGTTTCCTTGCATGTAATTACATTGCTCTGACTGCAAATATTCTGCCTTGCATTTTCCAGAGGCCCTCCCCCTACTCTGACTACACCCACAGTCCCTGTCTCACTGTGTCTCTGCCCTTCCAATTATTTGTGGCAGTGGGGACAAGGACCAAGGAAAATATACTATGCTCCACCAACATATTAATAGAAAAAAGGGAAATTTCAGGCCCATTTCACTTACAAACATAGCTGCAAATATCCTAAATAAAACATTAACTAATTGAACCCAACAATATGATATTTTTTAATATATCATATTATCCCAGGAGGGCAATAGACCCATGTAATTCATCATATTACATATTAAAGAGGAAAAAAGTGTATGATTAAATCAGTTGTAAAAAATCATTTGGGAGTATATATTCAGAAGAGTTGAAAACAGGGTCTCAAAGAGCTATCTGTACACCATGTTCTTAGCAGCATTAATCACAACAGCCAAACGATGGAAGCCCTCCAAGTATCAATCGTGGATATACAGATAAACAAAATGTGGAGCTTTTCCCACATACAATGGAATATTGTTGAACCTTCAAATAAAAAGTAAGGACATTCTGATACATCCTACAAAATGGAAGAACCTTGAAGACATTATGCTAATTGAAATAAGCCAGCCCGAAAAAGACAAATACTGTATAATTCTACTTAGAATCCAATAGAGCAGTCAAATTCATAGACACAGAAGGTAGAACAGTAAAAGCATTATAACAGACTTACAACAAGAGGGAATTGACTGTGTTTAACTTAATTCTAACTGGGTAAAAAATGCATAGACAGGAAAAGAGGAAGATAAGAAGGAGAAAAAGAAGGGGAAGGAAAGGTGAAGGAAGGGAGGAGTAGGAGGAGAGGAAGAGGAAGGAAAAAGGAAAGTGGTTGTCAGGGGCTGAGGTGGGACGCAGGAAATGAAGAGTTGTTGTTTAATGGGTCGTTTTCAGTTTTGCAAGATGGAACGGTTCTGCAGATGGGTTGCAGAATGATGCAAATGTACTTAATGCTACTGAACTGAACACTTAAAAATGGTTAATTAAGCTGGGACATCAGCCAGAGTTGTCCGGAGTGCAGGCAAAGCAAGAGGTGAGCAAGGGAGGGCCTGCCTGGGCGTTCTGGACCCTCCCCGGGACCGGACCCCTGGGCCTCCGCGTCCCCGGTGGAGAAGAAAGTGACAGAAGGCAGACACACAGAAATGCATACCAAGCGATTCTGTGTGTACGAAGTTCAAACACAGGCAAAATAATCTATGGCGATGGAAATCATAACACTGCATATGGGGGGTGGGAATTGACTTGGGTGCATTAAGAACTTGGGATGATGGAAATGTTCTGCATTTTGATTGAGATGGCAGTTATGCAAGCGCATGCATTTGTCAAAACTCACTGAATTATGCCCATAAGATCTGTACTATTTGGAAAAATCGCCTCAATAAAAAAAATAGTAGGGTGATATCACCAAAAGAAGCGATGTGGCCAAAAGCTATGAAAATTCACTATGGGGGAAAAAACCTGCAATGATGAAGAGAATCAAAGTAGACAAAAAGTCACGTATCTCACTGGTTGAAGCAATTATCCTTGAGATTAACTAAAATTAAACTTTTCTATCTCACTTAGCCCCAGAAAATGTGCTCTGAATCCTGTAAGATGAATCTTGACCACAGTTGATTTTTTTTTAAAAACAAACAAGTCTCAAGTGATTTTATTTCTTTTTGTGTATGTGATTCTAAGTTTTCTTAAACCTACAGAACCAAAATGAAACCTGAGAATAGCTTTTTCTGGTTGTTGTTTATGAAGAATTCAATTAACATGATACTTTAAATAAATTTTAAGTTAAAATTCAACCAGCAGCCTTGTTACAACCTCCTACACATACCCTGATATAGCTGGAACATTGCCTTGAGAAATCTACAATGTCCCGTCAATTTATTTTAAGATGATCCTTCATTCAGGTAATTGCAGGAAAAATTCAGCACGCATGAAGCAAAGTACTGTGCTAAGGCTATGAATTCCTGGGTTCCTTTTAAATTAGCCTGTTTTTTGTCTTTATCTTGCATTCTGATATTTTGTCTTTTTCTAATCCCTTATTAAATTCAGTATTCACCTTTTAAAAATTCATGCTCACATATAATCAGAGTTGCCAATTAAGTCAAACAGTATAAGCTTTTTCATCAAAGTCTCTCCCAACCTTGTCTTCGGTTACTGGTAAATCTAACATACTTTAGCTGAAATGATCCATATTTAGTCTTGGACAAAAGAAGTAAAACACTATGTTCTAGCATACAGAAAACTCCTAACTCAAACCTCTTTTTTAAAAAACTCTAATTTCACTTGCTAGTGTTCAAAAATGAATAGCATAGATTTCCCACATTTTATAAAATTAGTGGCAAGTTTTTTAAGTAAAAAAATCTGCATATAGAATATAACTCATTTCAAAACTCTCAAAATTTAAGATTCTCTGAAAATCACTATTGTGTTGGGTAGGAAAAAAATCTTTGCTTTCCAATTTGGGTCGACGGAATTGTGAGTTACAAGAGGACAGACGGGGTCAGTATGTCTTCAGTTTAGCTTTGTTACTCCTGTGTGGCATCATGCCTAGCACACAGTAGGTACCGATTCGTAAGTGCTGAATGAACAAAAGAAACAGTTGTTCTCAACCAAATGAAGTGTCACGACACGTTGAAGTGCTGTCATCCATTATGAGATCTGTTCAAAGTAATCACTCCTGATAATAAAGAAACCTTTTTTTTCAGACAACTAAACTGTTTTAAAACTTTTTATCTTAACATGCTTTTAAATTTACAGAAGAGTTACAAAGATCGTACAGAGAGGTTCAGCATACCCTTCACCCTGTTTCCCCAGTGTTAGTATCTTGCATGATCATGATACATTTACAAAATTAGAAATCAACAATGGTATAATATTATTAGCTAAACTATAGTTTATTCAGACTGCACTGGTCTTCCCACTAATGTCCTTTTTCTGTTACAGGATCCAATACAGGATGCCACGTTTCACTTAGTCTTCACACCTCCTTAAACTCCAATCTATGACAGTTTCTCAGTCTTTGATTATTTCCTTTTCACAATCTTGGCACTTTTGAAGAAAACAGATCAGGTATTTTGTAGACTGTCCCTCAATTTGGGTTTGTCTGATGTTTTCTCTTGATTAGACTAAGGTTATGGATTTGGGGGAAGAATATTACAGAGGTGATATGCTCTTCTCATCATGTCATATCAGGGTTACATGTTCTCAATATGACTTACCACTGGTGATATGAACCTTGATCAGGTAACATAGTATCTGCCAGGTTTCTTCACTGTAAAGTTACTGTTTTTCCCTTTCCATACTCTATTCCTTAAAAGCAAACTTCCAAGTCAAAATCACAATCAGGTGGAGGAGAATTTATGGATATATGTCAGAAACACCTAGATGTTAATAAGTATCTTTGGGAAATCATGTCCAAGTTATGTAAATACCCTGTTTTTCCTTAAAGTTTCACCCACTAAGGTTAGCATTCGTAAGTGGGTCTTGCCTGCAACAACTACTGCAGTGCAAAGAACACTTTTTTCATGCGTATATATAAATGTTATAGCTAACTGGAAGTTGCCCCTATAGTGTTACTTTCAGTCTAACAGACACTGTTGTTGCGTCCCTTCCTGCCTGCTACAGAACTCTAGCCTCAGGGAGGGTAAGTTTCTCAGCCATTTCCCTTGCAAGAAATGTTTGGTTTAGGAATTGGCCCATGACAAAAATTTAGGCCAGTGAGACATGAGAGTAAGCCTCTTCAAGAAGGTTCCGGCAGATTCTTTTTCACTCTCAGAGAGAGACACAAAAAAGAGATGTCCTGTTTCCTACAGTTTAGGCATAGCTATGCGAGGATACAACGCTTGGAGCTGCTATAGCCATCTTGTGGCCAAAGAGTGTAAGCCTCAAAACAAAAGCAGACACCAAAGATGGTAGTGTGGACACCACCAAGAACCTGGTCTTGATGTTGTTGACTTGATAAACCAATTCTGGATCCACTCTAACTCTGGACTGAGTTTTATGAAATAATACTAACCCCCTTATTATATGAGCAATGTTGAGTGTTACTTGGAACATTCAGCACCCAACCTGATGCTCTCACTTCATTGTGAGAGGCTCTCTTAAGAAGTGGAGAAAGGGTACAATTTGTAGATCCCAGTTAGAAATTACACAGTCCTGGGTATGCACATGGGTGAGGGCCCTATACATAAACTTCACTGGGGCTCGTGTCACTACAGGGGAACAAATAAAGGATTGAGAAAATTAGCTCTATGAAAACATAGGTGGTTCTAACGTTAACTCCTAAGAGTCAGCCTCAGTATTCACAGGCTCAAATTTTTTGTAGGAAATTTTGGCAAGTAGAAGTTTTATTATCCTTTGCTTCTCATTCTTTTTGGTTCTCATCTTTTCTTTCAAGATAGTAAAAATTAAAAATACTAGTATACAAAGTTCAGAACAGAACTAGAATTCTTTTAACAGGCAATTAAAAACACATGATGTAATATGTGATCATCCTTTTCTTCTCTATCCATGTCTTTAACAACTCAGCGAGTCTGTTATCATAGGTGTAAACTAAGTCTCTGACACAATATTAACTCACTGAATGATCTCATCTACCCCTTAACTAAATCATTATAAGCACCTAATTCCCTTTTTGAAAGTCAAATTATAATTACTACCTTCACTTCAAAATGACTACTTTTTAATGCCTTAATAGGTAATTTAAAGGTATGAAATGCTCACCACTAGTCAGTTCATACTATAGCTTTGCCGTTCCTGATTTTGTTATACTGTTATATATCATTTAGTTGTCTGTATTTCATCATCAAATTTTTTTTCCTAAGCAGGGCTCATTAGTATCCTGAGACTATGTATATTGGAAATGTCTTTCTGTTATACTTATTTGTGAAAATAACTTGGATGGGTATAAAATTCTTACCTTTGAACTCTCTGTAGAAATTACCGTACTTTTTTCCATCATTTAATATCACCATGGACAAGTCTGAGGCCAGTTTGATATTTTCTTTCTTGCACTTTTTGCATTCATTGTGACATGGGAACTAATTATTAGTTCTTCAGAAAACTGTCAGTGGAAGACAATGTCAGAACAGGCACTGCACAATACACAAAAGAATTCTTAAATGCATGGTCACCATGTTCTCACACTTTAAATCACATCACTTGGTTCCAAGCTTTAATGTGGAGTGAGTAGTCTCTAATCCTCTTTGAGGCAGTTACAGGAGAGGCTGGGGCTGAGTTGCTCCCCTGGTCTTCTCCCCTTCACTGCTGAAAGAGTGATTTGGAGCAGGGGTGATTTCATCCAGGGATGCGACAGCAGTTCCATTTGCTTCCTCATCCTTAATCTTCAGTTCTCTCTCACTGCTACATTGAACTTTTTCAGCACAGTGTGTTGGAAAGGAGCCACAGAGCTGCTGAATTAGTTGCCTTTGCTCCAAGCACACAGAACAATATAGCAGCAGAAAGAATCATGTGACTCCAAAATGGATCATTTAGACATCACACATTATGGTGTACACCCAAAATGAAAATGACTGGAAAAGGCCACAGTCTCAATTTATCCTTTATCTTTGTTGATCTCTCCATTACATTTAATATATGTTTGTTCTCTTTGTGCCAAATAACACAACTACACAGTCCAGAGTACTAATTATTTCCAATTTACATGAACTAAGGGACTGAAAGTTTTTTTCTAAGACCTTCAGACAATTGCATCTCAGTTCTAAGCCTACTACTCACTATTCTCTATTTTCCTGTCTTTTATCTGCATAAAGTAGAACAAACCTTGCCCTCTTTCTTCACCCGGCTCTCCCCCTCAGTAATGATGCAGGTGATGTCGGTCCTGCCCTGAACTGGAGAGGAAGGGGGCTCCTGGCAGTTACCTAGCTAGTTCACATCAGGAAGCCTAAAAACTTATTCATTCACCCACTCACTCATTCATTCATTCAATATATATTTATTAAATGCCTACAAGGCACTGTGCTAAGTACCATAAGAAAATAAAGGTGACTCAAATCCAGGGCTTATCCTGAAAGGGTTTACTGTCTTCCAGTAGAGATAAAACATGCATATAAATAAATACTATAATGCCAGGAAAGACTATGATGCAGTCCGTAGAGAGAAACAGCCCCCATATGAAAGGTGAAAGCAAAGAGCTGCTGAGCACTAGTGAACAGGATCTGAGAGAATTTCATAGAAAAGGTGGCACGTGGGGTTCAGACCTTGGAGAGGGAAGGAAGGACATTTAGGCTCATCTGTGATTCTGAGCGAAGCACCAGAGCACACAGCCATCTCTGCCCAGCCCAACGCAGCACGAAGAATCCAAGGCCTGGAATCAAACGCATCGAGTCAAGCCCCAGCTTCGCTAGCTTTTAATGCCGGAATCTTAGTCACTTGACTTTTCTGAGCTTCTGTTTCCTTCTGTGAAGTGGGAAAGATGATTATTGTTTAAAGTTGCATGTAGTCGTGCAGATAGAATAAGATAATGAAGAAATGAAAGTACATGACTATAATTAAACTCATGTCCCCTTTTCTCAAGATTCTTCTCCCCTCCTGCCCTACATTTCTGTCTCCTGATTTCTCTCCACAATTTTCCTCAACTTGCCTTCATATCCTATCCCCTCCCAACAGAAAAATAATAGCAAGAATCTCATTAAATAGTCATCCCTTCTTCTTCTGAGGCTAAGTGTAGGTCATACTGTTTCTCTTTTGAAGATAGTTCCAGATTGACACCCTTCCTAAAACTATCCACAGAATTTACACCCTTTGATGAGCCCCAGTGAGAAATAAAAGCCTCCCAGACGCCAGCACACTGAAGCTGGTATTTCTGGCTCCTCTTCCAGGGCTGTTTCACTGTGTTAGATACATAGGTGGGGTGACCTAATCACAGATCAAAGTCAAAGACACATATAGATCCTCAAACTGAAAATCACATCAGGATTTCCTGAACCCTAGGTAACAAATCATAAATAATGATATTTGCACATGATGAAGCCTCTTCTAATACAATCCTATAATCATAGAAGAGCTGAAAAATACAAATATTCATGTACATTGCAATAGTTATATTGTTGATCTTGATCACTTAAAATTATTATCAATAGAGGAATATATTCCTCTTGGTCTTCATTCAAAAAGCTGGATACAGCAAAAAGGAAATTCAGTTTATGAATTTATAAAAGGCAGGTTTTTTTGCTTTTCATCTTTATGTTCCCAATGACTGATACAGTGTCTGGCATATGGTAGATGCTCAATAAATATTTATTAGATGAATGAAAGAGTGAACACTTGAAATGGTGTGCTTAACTCCTTCTGGGTTCTGGACCCAATATCCGTGTGTGTGGTGGGGAGAGGAGGGTCTTAGCCACACACAAACCCCAAACAATTCCTGAACACCAGCCACCATCCTCTCCCTGTGAGAACTGCCACTTGCCCAGGAGAGCTTCTTTACCCACGTAAAGTCCAGTCAAGGTGTCTGCCACTATTTCTCAGGCCACCACTTATAGTTTTTTATTTCATTATTTTTCCAATAGGTATTACATTCATATATTTTAAATTTTAAAAACACAGATGGAATATAGTGAAAACAACTCCTCTTACCCCTGCTCTCCTTCCCTTGGGGAAATAAATGTTACCAGTCTCTTGTGCAATCACCTAGAGATAAACTATGGAGCAATAATTTTTAAAACATTACATAATGAAGGAAAATTTAGTTTAGAAAATACGAATAACCACTAAGAAGACAAGAGAGTCGTCCCTCTGATACTGCTAACTGTTGGCTGTATGTCATTTCAGATTTGTGTGTTTAAATTAAAATACCTAAAAAAATTTTTTTTAATTTTTAGTATCTAAACTAAATCAGTTATTTCTAAACATCCTTCCACAATTTAGATCATGCTCTAACTTTTAAAAATAAATATACTGTGAATATTTTTCCATGTCAATAGATACTTGCACATATTATCTTTAATGGCAACACAGCGTTCCATTATTTGAACAATCCCTCCTTGCAGAATATTTTGATTGGTTTACATTTTTTAATGTTGTGATTGGGCAGGTATGGGTCTTTGTATCACTAATGATATCTAGAGCATAAATTCCTACATGAGAACTGCTACGTCATTTTATGCCTTCCAGAAAGTGCATCTCCAACAGCTGCCCTTAAGAACTGGCACTCCGCCTTTGAAAATCTGTAATTCTGGATTGGCCATGACAGAAAGCCATTCTCATCTTTCCTTGTTGTGAACCTCCATGCCCAGAACAGTATTCAGAACATAATTAAGAACACACCGAATACATTTTAGATGCCTGAACTGAATTCACTTCAAAATAGCTACCATTTCCTAACACCAACTCCTTGTTCAAGCCTCTCCCGTTCTCCTCACCCAGTGATGAAGTCAAAAAAAGCTATGAGCTCAAACACAGAGTTGGGGAGAACATAACTACCAGAGCTTTCTTCACAAAGTACTTTAGCTGAAAATGAATGATTATCATGAATACATAATCCAGTCACCAATTATTGAGGGCTTACTGTGTGCTCTGCCAGGTATACTATCTTTTATCCTATTCAGTGATGTAGGCATTTGATTATCCCTGATTTACAGATGTAGCTAATGATTTTTTTTAAAAGAGCTCACATTTATGGAGTGCTTACTGTGTTTCAGGCACAGTTCTGTGCGTTCCATGTTCATTCATTCAACAAAATATTTATTTAGTCTGTGCTTATATGCCAGGCACTCTACTAGACAATAGAACAGTGAGCAAAACAGACAAAATGTCTGGCATCATGGAGCTTACATTGGGGAAGGTGGACATTTATGAAGATAAACAAGGAAACTAAGATAAGTGAGATCGTGAAAGGTTTCTAAACAGAAAATGAAAGCAGGCAATGGGTATATGAAGTTCCCATTAATCCTCACAGCAACTATTTGCAGTAGAAAGTGTTTATTATCTTCTTTTTCACAAGTAAAAAAAACTGTGAGAAAGAGGTTAAGTAACTTGCCCCAGTTTTACGGAGCAAGAGTTGATGAGCAATGGATACACCAAGAGGAACTGTAGAGGCTTGAGAGCCCCCCCATCCCATGTAATCTCTAGAAGCACTCCACCCCAAACTTTGAAATGAGTAATTGGTGTTTTCTCAGTCTTAGGTATAGAGCCCTGGAGAGCAGCCTCAAAGCTCCAGCACTACCAAACCAGCAGAAGGTGACCATATGATCACTCCAGCCACTGCTTGGTGGAAATTCCCCAGCTGTGCAATTGATGAAGGATAGAGCAGATATGTGATTTGCCAATGACAAACAGAAAGAGAGAATTATCATTCATCCTAAAAACAACTCTGGGAAACAAATATTACTATCCTAATAGGAGCACCAAGCTTTACAAGAGGAGCAAATAGCAGTTAAGTCACTTGTCCAATATCATATAGGTTAACAATGGCTGGGCAGGATAGCAGCCCACTTCACACCAGTTCTTACAGCTAAGGAGTGCAGTGGCCCCACTGTGGGCTATGGCTCCAGACCTCACGATGCCTTCTCAGAGTCACATCTTCTGAAGGGAGATGCATCAGACTAGCCCAGGGCACAGATGCCTGACTCCAGCAAAGGTCTTTAGGAGAAATCCGTAGGTGTGTACTGTAAAAGGTACTTATGAAATGATTTCTTAGGAAAAAAAACAAAGACTCTTCCCAAGAAACCAGCCTCAAAGAAGCAGTGAGAAGAGGTGGTCTTAAGTCCTAAGTACTTTTCCACTCCTTGAACAGTTTACTGGGTTCCCCACTCTCAACCTTGTGACTAATAAAGCCTCAAGAGCTGTTCAGTCTCTAAGCCATTTGCTCTGGGAAGCTTTGATTTGAAAGATGAGACAAGTAGTTTCAGTGCTGTCATTAATAGGAAATTAAGGGATAAAAAGAAATTTATTTAAATGGTTCTTAAATGTCGGGGTTTCTAGCCTCTCTCCCGCAGGTCCTGCTCGCCGTCAGGATTACAAGCTCTCTCTGTTACCAGCTCTCTCTGTTAACAGCTCTTTCTGTTACAAGCTCTTTCTGCGACCCTCCGAGCCAGTGGAGGGAAAGGAAGGGAGGGAGAGGCGCGCCCCGACAAGGCGAAGGAAAGGAGGTAAGAGCCGACTGTCCGCCCGTTCGGCAGCCTCCGCCGTTTGCCGTTCGCCATTCGCCGGAGACAATCAGATGCGACAGGGAGCTCAGTCGAAGCAAGAACTCATTTATTGGGGCTCAAAACACGGAATATATAGGGTGTGGTCTCTTCTGATCAGTTACACCCCACGCTAACAAGGCGACTTTCAATTTTCCAATCACGCACAGAGTTGTGCGCATGCGCAGTTGTCTCTGACGTAAGAGGCGGACCTGAGTGGGTGCAGCTGAAACCCAGAGGGCTGTCAGCGGCCACCCCTGCGCCACGGCTGAGTTCTCAGCGGCCATCTTTGTGGCATGGCTTCAATTCAAAGGTAATTCCCCACACTTAAATATTTGCAAGGAGAGCTCAGCCATGCTCCTCTTCTATGTCCCCCTCACCCAGATGATCTGTTGCATCAGAATCATGAACACCGACTGTGCGACTGCCCGCAGACGCTGAAGACAGTTGCAAGGAGTGCAGCCAACACTAGCCTGAGCTCTCGACCCTCAGGAACTGGGGTTTTTAGGGCCACTGTTCGGTAAAGGTTCTTTGACATGGTTCTCCAGGGGCATGAGACAAGATGGCTGGGGAGCTACAGGCACAAGGAAATGACAAGATGATTCCAAAGAAGCCCTTCACATTAGTTCTGTGTAACTGACTGCTTCCCTTTCTTTTTGGCAGCCAAGAAGGTCAGAACCAAACTTGAGGCTCCACCAAATTTGAGCCACTTCATTTGAGCAGAGCCACAGTATTCTAGAGGGCCCTGTAGTCTGTAAATTTGCAGTCTTTTGTCCTTTGGAAAGGCAAGGCAGGACACTGGGTAAGCACATGAGTTCCAGTATCAAACTCATTTCAGATACTGGCTCTACCGCTCATTAACCACCTGACTTTGGGCATCATATTTAATTTTCTGAGCCTCAGTTCCCTATACCCCAAAGTGGAGATAATAATAGCACCTAAGGACTCCTTTAAGAATTAAACGAAATAATGTACACAAATTCCTTTGTACACAGGAACTCAATAAAAATCATCTGTAATTATTGAACAGAAAAAAGGTTTTAAGGGAATATAAATTGGTACAATCTCTTTGGATACAATTTGTGAAATCCATTAAAATTTTAAATGTGATTCCATTTCAAGGACACTTGAAAATGAGTGTACAGATGTATGTGCAAGAATGTTTGCAGATACACTTCGTAATTTGAAAAAAAGCAAAGTAAACATGCATCCACAAATAGTTAAATGAATTATAAGTCATCTATACAAAGGTATTTATTATCCAGTGAGTAGCAAATAGTTTAAGATAAATGTATTTCAACAAGAAAAAAGGTCCACAGTACATTATTCTGTATAAAAGTAGAATTCAAGGTGGTTTACATGGTATGAACTCATTATATAAAGTATACATATACTCATTTATATTTGCATTTAAAAGAGAAGGATGATATACCCTAAAGGCTAGCAGCCATTAGCTCTGGGGAGTAGGATGGGCTGGGGCTTGGGAAGAACAGCTTTTCACTCCTCATGTAGTTCTACATTAGTTGAATTTTGGCAAGCAAATGATAGTTCATATTTTTTAAAAGATTAGTAGGCTTCATTTGAGCTTAGTCACTCAGAGAAAAATCAAGCAAATCAGATATAGACACACTAGTAAATGAAGCTTTAACATATAATTATGTGGTTCGTTTCAGCCATTTCAATCAAATAAAACTCAATGTAATAAATCATAGAATTATGAAAATTCTATGGAATATGGAGTACACATTTGGTCTCAAACTGTTTAACTGAATAAATATATATTTTGTTTTTTATTTTATTAATGCAACCTTAGCTTTATTTTCTTTTCTGATTCATAAATTCCCTCACAAGTCTGCATACCTGCTGGGTAGCTATTTTCTTCCACCGGGATGTTCCCATGTACTTAAAACTAACATGCCCCAAATGAAATCTATCGTCTTCCCAAAATATCCTATTTTTCCAAGGATATTTCCAGTCTCCCCACCACCTGGGGTGGAAACTCTAACTCTTGTCTTATTCCATCAGTAAATTGATGGTCAAGTACTTCTTGTTCTTCATCCACAGACTCTCTGACATCACTTTCTTCTTTGCCCTTCCTAAGGCCAGTTCCTAAAATGCTGGCCTCCCACTTCAATGTCACCTTGTATCTTTATTACAGTATCTATTTTATTAGGTATATATCTCCAGTGCACATACCCCACCCCCGCCCTGCCAACTGTAACCCCTCATAGACCAAAAATTTCTCCAAAGAAGGATTTCTGTTCTGTTCATCCCAGCACACAGAATTCTTCCTAGGGTACACTGGGTGCTAGATTAGTATTTTTTCAGTGAACAATAAATCAAAAGAAGTAATTGGTCTTTATTTCTCATAGATTCTCCTTTTCTCATTCTTTATCTCCCACCCATTTCCTTCTACAGTTCTCCCTAGTTGATAATTCAATAGCATCGCCATCATTGGTAATTTGCCACTTCTCAGATGAGAGCATAAATTCAGTCATGAGTGGAATTTAAAGGGCTTTATTTGATATATTCAGTGCTTTTCAAAGAAAACTTGAAAATTCAAAGCTACAGAACCTGAAAAACTCCCGACAAGCTTTAAATTTCCATTGAAACTCTTACAAAACAGTAGAAATGAGCATTTATGAATCATTAGAGGTTTAAAGACCAAGTCCCTTAATCACCAATTCTTAAATATTATTTTATGAGGGGAATGCACACGCATTAAGAACCGAATCAAATAATCTGCAAATCACTTCTAAACAGCTCTCTGACTATGATACTCAACTTATTAGTGGTTGTTAATATTCTATTACTCAGAGTAATTCTATTGCTCATTAGCACATTCTGCTAGGAGTATAGATCACATAATATCAAGTGACAAGGGGAGAACATGAAGTACCTTAATTATTTCTTTTAAAAAGGGCTGTCATGACCTTCTCCCCAGAGTGTGAACTAAATCTTGCAAAATCTGAAAATGCTATAACCATTCTTCATTAAATGGGCTACTTTCAGGGGAGGGGAATATTACCCAATTAGAATAAAAGCTAATGTTTGTTATATGCTTACTATGTGCCAGGTACAGTTCTAAGGAACTTACAATAATTCACTAAATCCTCACAAAAACTTTAGGAAATAGGTCCTATTATTGTAATACCCATTTTAAAGATAAGGAGACTGAGTCCCCACTGAGGTTTTAAGTAACATGTCCAAGGTTTCATAGCTTCTAAAAGGGAGCCAGGTGGGACAGACTTGAAGATGTACCACCCAGAACCTGCTTCAAGGAAGGACTTATCCCAGCTGCAGGGAGAGCTATCAGTCGGAGACTCAAGCTGTCAGCTCCTTCAGGAGCTTACTCAGCTGTAGGGAGCACCTCGCCGGAGAGTACACCGTTCCCAGGGCAGCCAAACCCAGTGGCTGCTTACCACTGACTGTAAGGGTCTGTTGAGCTCTGTAAGGAGCAGCTGTAATGGGTTGTACACACTCCAGGGCTCCTGGTGGTGTGGGCCAAGTCTTTGCTGGACCTGCACTGAAGTTCCGCTCCTCCCTCTATTCCAGATAAGGCCCTTTTTAATAGGCTTAAAGGGCCTGTTAAAATTTGAAAGATGGGAATTGGAATAGCACCTCTAGCAACTCAGGCATATTGGTTCAACACTAGGGCTTTAGTTTCCTTACCTGCCAAGTGCTGATATTAATAATGTATATCTCATGGGATTGTTGTGAGAATTAAATGAAAAAATACCTAGTAATATTTACTGTAATCTAAAGATAAAATGCTAAACACAATACCTAGCCAAAGTAAGTCTCCAAAAATGGCTTGAACATTTTTAAGTACAAGAAAGGACACAGGACAATGAACTTCCTTTGAATTCATTTCATGTGAAAAATAATAAAACTGAAAAGATTAAATAAGAGAAAGTTATCTCAGAAATAACAGAGTTTCTATGTTCAAATATTTGCAGTTGTCACACAAATGAGAGAACGAGGACCAATAAGTCCAAGACGCAGGGAGACAAATGGTTTTTTAACAAAGGAAGAAATGTTCAATGAGCAGTTTGAAAGTTCCACTGCTGACACAGGAAGTGATGAGTTTCACAGTGGTGGGAAGGTCCACAACGACCCTGAGAGTCTATGAATCAAGAAAAGTCTCCTAATACCCTGCAACTCTGCAGAGTCTCTCTTTGAACATCTCGATTCACCAGTCACTTCGATGTTGCACACATCTTGTTCCAGGATCATCTAGGCTCCGAACACTTGCCCTATGTTGCCTATGCCGATCACCCTTCTCTTCTCCCACAAAACAAATAACCAGAGGCTTCTCATCTGGGGGAAGACTGCGAGGATGCCAGGAGTACAAGACAAGGTTATCACCTCCTTCATCGTCTAGCCCAAATAAAGCCCAGTTTCCATCTAGAGGAATCTCACCCCCTTCTGCACAAGCCTTTAAGTGCCCAGTGGCATTTAATGATCCACTGGAAGTCTATCTGTTGGAAGCTTGCAGTTTTGAAGCAAGGATTAGCAGGTGGAAGTTTTATGGCATTCATTTCTGTTTAATAAAAGAGATTTTTAACCATTTTTGCTGTCCAATAATAGAAATGGCCCTGTCAGTGGAAGTATTAGAACTGAGACTAGGTGGGTATGGGGGATCAGACCATAATAATTTAAAGTCTCCTTCCAATCATGAGAATCTGTATTTCTATGTATAAATAGTGTAGTCATTTCAAATGTAGTCAAAGAAGAAAAATCACCCGGGTGTATAAATAAATAAATCTGGGTTGAAATGATACACACTTGTACTTGCTATAAACACTTTAGTTTAGAAAATAAGACAAAAACTTCCATTTCAAATAGTCTTATTGCTGTTTGCTTCACCAAAGATTAGTGTATTTTAATGATAAATACTTGTAGTACATCACAAAGGAACAAGGAGTTTTCTAAGAACACACACACAAATGACAAAAAGTCTATAAAAGTTTAAGTGAAATCTTAGGACAATTTTATAATGTCCACTGAAAATGTGTAACAAGGCTGGACGTGGATCCTGCTTCCACTTTCAGATCATGAAAAAAGTCACCCAACAGGGTCTGAAATTCACTGCAAAGAAAACACAAAAATACATGTAGAAAAGTAGCTACCTCCAGATCATAACGGAGCTGCTCCTGCAGTTAAAACTCTGCCCTTTGACCCTCATGCAAGAACCAATGGTGTCTCATTGAACAATTTCATTTGATAATGTTATCAGGCACTTTTGTGAAGATGAATGTGGAAGCTTTTGACACACTTCTTTCATATTCCTAAGAGTATACACCTCCTCCAGAGAATATTCATTCTCTGCCTTTACAAAAAGCACGATAGTCTCAACTCCCAGAATTTCCTCTTTAGTAAACAGGGAACTTGTACATGGGCTGAAAAATGTCTTTAAACACACTTCCTTTAGTCATGCAGTAATTTAGTTGCCATAGTAATCTTTGGTAAACTTGAAAAGTACTTTGAAGGGGCCATTTGTAATGCTTGTTTTTAAAATTCTAGAACTTTACAAATCTTAGAGGATAAAGAAGCTGAAAATGTTTTTTTCTTCAAAGCCTGACTATGAAACTCATTGAATGGAGCACAGCTATTCACAATATGATAATCCATTATACCTCTGACAATGGTCATTTCCTCATCTCCCACCTCAAGATCATTCTTACAGACTGCCCATATCTTCCCAACTGAGTGAAAGCATTAACTCTGATCTCTGTGGCAGTGAAGGAAATTAATTCACGAAATAAGCACTTTCCCATAATAGTCCCCAAAGCTTTTCATAACGCTGTCATTTTGGCCTTTCATCATTAACACAGTGACAAATTACACTCTAAAGCAGTTTAACAAAGCAAGATCAGATAACTTGGGACTTAATACACCCAGGCTGCTTGCTGCCCAAGGAAACACCGTCAGACAGGCGGCTCTGATGATTCACGGCCCTAACCTACTCTGTTCATCAACCATATCAGGACTCAAAGGGTTTCAGGAAACACTGTCTGGAAGACGGTTTTTTTTGGCTTATAGCTACATTTGACAACTGATCTTTAATCTTTATTTCACATTATCATCCTATCATTACCCAAGGATAATACATGAGCATTTTTCAAATATCGTTTTATTGACAGAAGATGTTCTAAAGACTTTTTATCCAAAGATAATCATTATTATTAGCTTTACTAGACTCTGACTATATCCTGTATTTTTTTAAAGACCTTAATTAAGTAAAATTAATGGCTTCACTAGAGTTGAATAAGCATTTACACACTATTTGATTCCTTCTTTTCCGCAGGGCTCTCTTGGTCTTACTGGAGTAGGATAGCACTTAGGAACTAAAGCAGTGCAGGCTCTGTGGTAGAAGGAGCAGTGACCTGGAAGACAAGAGTGCTTGATCTTAAGCAAACCATTTAATATCCTTTAGGCTGTTGCCTTATCTGTAATATATGAGGACTGAACTTAATAGGAGAGCATGTGGCTCCAGTCAGTGTAGCTAGAACACAGAGGGAGAAGTAAAATATAAGGCAAGATGCGGTTTGGCCAGGTAGGCAGGGGCCAGACCATGCCTTGTAGGTCTCCCCAGAGATTCTGGTATTTACCTTAAGAGCAGTAGGATATAATTCACTAAAGGATTAGAACAAGAGGGCGATATAATCAGAGATGTATTTTGGAAAGCTCACTATGGAGTTTGGCTTGGAGATCAGATCAGGGACATGGAAATCAGTCAGCAAAGTACTTCAATAAGTGCCTGGACTAGAGTGATAGCAATGAAGAGGAAATGAAGGGTTGGATTTGAGAGATACTCAGGAGTTAAAATCATCAGGATTTCATGGTAGGGAGAGGCATTTGTCAAGAATGGCTCCCAAGTTGGGGCTCATGCAACCAGCTGATTGATGATGTCATTGACTGGAATAGAAAACACTGAAAGAGAACCCATTTAGGAGAAACTGTTTAATTTTTACAAGTTCAATTTTGGAACAAACGTGAACAAAAGTTAGAGATGCTTTAAAATATCCAAATGGGATGTCAAGGCAGCAGACTGACCTGGAGCTTAGAGAAGGGATCTGAGCTGGAGATACAAATTTGAAAGCCATTGGCATGTGGAAGGCAACTGAAGCCATGGTATGGAGCAAATACACAGTTAGGAAAGAAATGGCCTTAGAGCCAAGCTCTCAGAATCTCTAACAATTTAACCTCAGAATAGAAAAATAAGAGCTGGAAAAGGGAAAGTGACAGTAACTAAGAGGAAAACCAGAATGTAGTGTTACAGGAGCCAAGCAGAAAAGTATTTTATTGGAAGGAGATTTCAACACTGCATTTAGTGCCTGGAGGTAACTGATGATCTTGGAGAAACCGATGTGCTTAGAAGCAAGATTAGAATGAGGGATTTAAGTCTTTAAACTATATGGTGGGCTCTGTTCTGCCATTGGGAGAAGCAATGAATAAACTGCCACTTTCTTCACATACATGAAACCATCATATCACCGTATCAGATGATAGCCCTCCTTGGAGGTCTTCCTTTGGCCTCACTCCTATTTAGTAATATTCCCTCTGAAATACTCTTTTTTTCCCAATAATATCACTTTCTTTCATTACTAGCTTCAGTTTTCATCAGATTGCTCCCATCCATCCTCCTCCACAATTTTCCTGTTAACAATACTAGTCTAGACTCTTCTAAGAGAAATGAGAGTGGGAAAGTAGGAGGAGCTGGAAAGTCCCATGAAAGTTCCTGGAATGTGTGTGCAAGAGGAGGGTGGCTGCTGCTTGAACAAATCTCATTAGTTTCCCAGCTGCCTCTGTGTATCTTTCTCTCCACAGTGATTATGTAAATTATGCAAATGTGATATTTGTTTTAATGAGCATGTCAGATGTGTTTTGCCATAACATTACCAATGATTGACTATGGTATTAAAGTAACAACTTGTGATAAGTGCTAAAGAATATGTGGAGCTGTAAAAACAGAGGTCTAGCACACTTTTCTAACCATCTCTGCTGGGCAATAGAAGCCTAAATATTTTATAAAGCAATTCCTATAATGTGAAGAAAATTCAGATATTCAAAATCCATACCTAGTCATCATTTCTGCCAATCTCCCTCGCAGGCACGAGAGTCACGTGAGGCCCCAGCCGGCCAGTAGAGCAGTCTCAGTCCATATGCGGGCCTTCTGTGAAACTGCCTGGGCTTGGGGAAAGGGCATACTCTGTTCTGAAGATGCAGAATGGCAGGCTGCTTTAAAGTCAGACTACACCTGAGCTTGAATTCTGTTTTCTGCCTTTTATTGCCGCATAATCTTGGCAAAGGTATTCTCTGTGGATCTTGGTCTTCTTATCTGTGAGGTGGAGATACAGGACAATGCCTACTTCATGGGGTGTTGTAAAACTTTAATGACGTGCTAGCTGCAAAGCATTTAGCATGGTACATGGGCCTTCACTAAGTGTTTTATGCTATGATAAGCTTAGCTTGCCAAGGTGTTAGCTTTCTGTTCACTGTCTTAAATGTTGGGAAAAGAGCTGACCCTAGACTTGTCCTCCCATATGTTCCTCCCACCTGCATCCTCAGATCTCCCTTTCTTCAGTGCCTCTCTTCACCTATATTGCAAAACGTCAAACCCTCTTTCGAAGGATAACACATGTGACCGCAATGATGGGAACTGGCGATGTCTCGTCTCGGGGCTCTGACAGTATTCTGGCAGGATCAGGAGAGGGGCTCATCGAGAAGAAGGCTCTCCTACTTCCACTCCTGCTCTTTCATTACACACAGTTGGGTAGCAAAAAAGGTAGCTTGCTGAAGGAAGAGCCCCCACGACAGGGGCAGCACCAAGGAAACCAACACACCAAAATTGAGTCAATCACAAAGATAACTTTTGACCCAAATCCATTTTCATTTCTTAAATTTTATCATATGACCCCTAGTTATTGCTCTGGCTCTTTCTGTTAGAACACATACTTGGACATATTTCACCTACACCACGTACGTTTGTAGTAAAGAACCAAACATCATGGGCCACCACATGGCCATTTTATCTTCCTACTCCTGACTCTGGAAAACTATAAGATGGGAAATGTCCAGACAACAAAATCAGTGGAATATCTGCATTCTTATGAAAATCAGAAGTCTAAAACCTTCTGAACATTTCCTGCTGTTATAAAGGCAAAACCATATTTCATTATCTAGAAACCCTGAGCACCAACAAGGGCAATAATTAATGCCTTATCCAATATATGGCTTGTAAATATTTTCTCCTGTTCTGTAGGGTGGGTGCCTTTTCATCTTGTTGATGGTTTCTTTTACTGTGCAGAAGCTTTTTAGTTTGACGTAGTACCACTTGTTTAGTTTTGCTTTTGTTGTATTTGTTTTTGGTGTCATATTCAAAAAGTCATTGCCAAGACCAATGTCAAGGAACTTCTTCCCTATATTTTTTTCTAGGAGTTATGAAAACAAGATTTTGAAGGGGTATCTGCACTCCCATGTTCATGGCAGCATTATTCAGAATAGCCAAGATATGGAAACAACCTAAGTGTCCACTTCAACGGATGAATGGATAAAGAAGGTGTGGTGTGTACACACATAGACACATGCACATGAATATTATTCAACCATGAAAAAGAAAATCCTGCCATTTGCAACAACATGGATGAACTTTTAGGGCACTTTGCTAAGTGAGATAAGTCAGAAGAAGACAAATACTGTATGGTATCACCTATTTGTGGAATCTAAAAAAGCCAACTCATAAAAATGCAGAATAGAATGGTAGTTGCCAGTGGCTGGGGACACTGGAGAGAGTGGGAACTGGGAGATGTTATTTAAGGATATAAACTTCCAACTAGTAGATAATTAAGTCCTGGAGATCTAATGCACGACACAGTACAGTCAACAAAACTGTATTATAAACCTAGATTGCTTAAGAGACTCGATCTTAATTTTTCTCACCACAAAAAGGAAATGATAATTATGAAGGATGATGGAGGTGTTAGCAAATGGTTGGTGGTATTCATGTTACAATATATAAATACATCAAATCAACGTATTATACACTTTAAACTTACACAATGATACATATCAATTATACCTCAATTTTTTAAAGAAAAAAAACCCACAGGGGGAGCAGTTCTGACCTTTAGGATTATTCTCTTTCCAACATATCCAAGTCCTTTTTACCTTTGGGTCTAGCACTGGTTTTCCTCAAGTTCTGGAGTATTTTAAGAATTTTTCAAGTTCTCCTGGAGAATTTCTGTTCAGTTCACTTTTATTAAAGGTCGAACTCTGTATATACACACATGAAATGGTTTACCTTTTGAATAAAGGTCCCCTGCTCCCTGTGCCACGAGTGGACCAATGATGATTTCAGGAATTGATCAGTTAAAGTTGGTTGTGAATTTAGTCTCTGCTCTCCTTGGGTTTCCAATCTATGCTTTTCTTGGGTTTTATTATAAAATTAATTTATACATTTCAAATACTGGAGGTTTTTTTTTGGAAATTGAAATAGCTGAAATTTTTAGAATAGCTTTGCTTTAAGATTCACAAATAATCTGAAAACATTTAATAAAGGCCTCAACCTTCTCCCTCATGAAAAATTTAGCCAGAATCCCTAATAAAATAAACTTTAACTCATTTAACATAGGATTAAATATTTCTAAACCACGTTGCTCAAACAGATCCAAAAGGGCTAAATAATTCATTGACAATCAAGAACTGAGTATCATTTCCAAACCCCAAGAATGGGATGGAGATGAATGAGCAGAGAAATGATGTATAAAGTTAGACATAGGTTGGTGCAGCCTTCCCAAGCAGGCAGCACGATAACACCTCACCCCCGACAAGAGAAATAGCAATTTATCATCATATGCTACTATCTTTTTAATTTAAGAATAGCATTTAACAAGCTTATTTTAGAATCTGATTCATTATCATTTTTAGGAAATTTAAAGGACTTAAATCTCCATGCTGTGTGTGATTACACCTAATTAAGTTCACATCTTTCGCAGAAAGGTGGAACATCAGTTCTAATCTTATATACTAGTGTGACCAAGGGCATAAAGTATCAGAGTGCAGGTCAGGAGATCCAGATTCTATTTCTGACTTGGTCGCTACTTTACTGGCTTTTCTTAAATGCCTCCATAATTTTCTCATAATTTTTTCCATAATTAATATAGGGACAGAGGTTCATTAGAATTTTCAGAATTCATTAGAACAAATTATGTTATTAGTATTCATTTAAAAACTATTGAGCCCATACTGTGTGCTAGACACCATCCTGTTTTCTAGATTACAATAGTCAACAAGAAAGGCATGGTTCCTATTCTCATTGAACTTACTATATTTGTTCCAAATATTTTTATTGCTATTCAGTCACTGATATGACACTCTAAGGAACTGCTGAGGACACATGAAGTCAATAAGCAAACCAACCAGCAAAATTTGTCGAATATTTACAATGTGCAAGGCATTGTTCTAGATGCAATGAGACAAAGAAATGTCCCTCGATAGATCTATGCTGCAACAAGTTGGAATTCATGTTTGTCACTGCACTCTGAGTCTCCAAAGTCTGACATAATGTCCAGTATTCAGCAGGTGTCAATATATAATTGTTGAATAACCAAATGAGTGAGTTTGTGAATTAAAAGAAAGAAACTATGGGTTCTGCTGTCAAGGGATTAGACTCAAACAAGGAATTTAAAGCATTCATGCATCTACGCATCAACTACAATAAATCACAGCATGTTATAAAAAGACATAAAAGATACAAAGGAATTAAAACCAGGAACTCAAACAGATATTTGTATGCCAGTGTTCATAGAAACATTATTCATAATAGCCTAAAGGTGGAAACAACCCAATGTTCAATAGGTGCATAGCTAAAAAAATAAAATGTGGGATAGCTATATAATAGAATACTATTCAGCCTTAAAAAGGAAGGAAATTCTGACACAAGCTACCACATGGATGAACCTTCAAGACATAAGGCTAAGTGAAATAAGCCAGACACAAAAGGATACATATCTCCACAGACATGAGGTACCTAGAACAGCCAAATTCACAGACAGAAAGTATAGTAGTGGTTAGGGGCAGAGGGGAGAGGTAATGAGGAGTTAAAGTTTAATGGATAGAATAGAGTTTCTGTTTGGGATGAGGAAAAAGCTCTGTAAATGGATAGTGGTGATGGTTGCACAACAATATGAATGTACTTAATGCCCACTTTAGTGTATACTTAAAAATAGTTAAAATGGATTGGTTCTGGAAAAAGACAGCAGCACAAGAAGTGAGGCAAAAATTTCCTCCCAAAACCACACATAATAAGAAAATACAGCAAATACAATTAATCCTAAAAGAGTGGCCAGAAAGAAAATTACAACAGCCAGCCTACATCTGGAAAAAGAGAAGATCTCACGAAAAATGGTAAAGTAACAAAGCCACGATCTGGTGGAACCTGAGCCCTCCCCCAACCCCAGCTCGTGGAACCTGAGCCCTCCCCCAACCCCAGCTCACTAGCAGGAGGAATAGAAATAGAGCAGGGAGGGAGTAGAAGCCCAGGACTGCTATACACCCAGCCCTGGAGGTCTACTCCAGGAGCACAAACCCACATTGGCTGGTGTTCTGGAGATTAGAGGGGTTGGAAAGCAAAGATAGGCAGCATACTCAGAGAGACTGAGATTCCAGCCTCTTGTGGAGAACAGGTTCCCACAACCAGTTGCTCTGGGACAAAAGAAAGGCGGGCACTTTGAAAGCCTTCCCAACAGAGAGGGCTCCTAAAGGGGCAAGGATTACACAGAGCATGCTGCTCAGGAGAAGGGACAGGTGCACAAAATCATTCTGGCACACTCAGCCCAGCAGGTTGGGACATTTCAGGAGCTTCAGGAGCTCCATCAACCCTGGCTGTCAATGCAGTCCCGAGACCCGCCACTGCAATATGCAGCCTGCCGCTCCTTCCTCCCAGCTGCCACCTGCTCACAAGTTGATGCACCCACCATCGCGCCAGGCCAGCTGGAGAGTAGCCCCACCTACGGCAGCTACAAGGAAGTATCCAAGAGGCTGCTCCTGCACACTCAGCTCACTGGCCCTGGGAGTGGAGGCAGGCATTACAATTGGGAAGCAGGAAGCTCTCTCCTCATGGCAGGCACCGGTGCCGCTCGCCTGCAACCCCTGCCATTGCTCCAGGTACTGGGCAGCTCCAAGGATAGAGATTCTGGGCACTAGAGGGTGCTGCCTACACAAAGCTATTATTCCACATTATCCAGTAGGATTATGAAAAGACAGAAGAGCATTGTTCAATCCAAAATCCCTCAAACACAAGAAAGAGGGCTCAGTGAAACTGAAACACCAATCTTCCTGAAAAAGATTTCAAAATAAAAACCATAAACAGGCTAATGGAGCTATAGTAAAATACTCAAGATGAAAGGAACAAATTCAAGAGAGAGACAGACACTTTGAAAAATACATTATTTGAAATGAAACATAATGGAGGGATTTAAAAGCAGACTAGAAGAGGTAGAGGAGACGGTAAATGGAATAGAAATTAGAGAAGAGGAATACAAAGAAGCTGAGGCAAAGAGAGAAAAAAGGATCTCTAGGAATGAAAGAATAACAAGACAACTCTCTGACCAATCCAAACAGAAGAGTATTCGCATTATAGGGGTACCAGAAAAAGAAGAGATAGAAAGCATCTTGAATAAATAGTTGCTAAAAACTTCCCCAGTCTGGGGAAGGAAATAGTCTCTCAGGCCATGGACGTGCACAGATCTCCCAACACAAGGGACCCAAGGAAGACAACACCAAGACATATAATAACTAAAATGGCAAAGATCAAGGACAAGGATAGAGTATTGAAAGCAGCCAGAGACAGAAAATGATCACCTACACAGGAAAACCCTTCAGGCTATAATCAGACTTATCAGCAGAAACCTTATAGGCCAGAAGGGAGTGGCATGATATAGTTAATGCAATGAAACAGAAGGGCCTTGAACCAAGAATACTCTACCTGGAAAAATTACTTAAATTTGAAGGAGTGACTAAATAATTTCCAGATAACCAAAAGTTGAGGGGAATTTACCTCCCACAAACTGTCTCTACAGTGTATTTTAAAGGGACTGCTCTACACGGACATGCTCCTAAGGCTAAATAGCTGTCACCAGAGAAAATAAAACCACAGTAAAGGAAGTAGAACAATTAATTACTAAGCAAATGCAAAATTAAATCAGCTACTCACAAAGTCATCAAGGGATACACAAAGAGTACAGAATATGACAACTAATATATAAAGAGTGGAGGAGGAAGAAAAAGAAGGGGAAAAAAAGAATCTTTAGATTGGGTTTATAATAGCATAATAAGCTAGTTAAGTTAGACTGTTAGATGATAAAGAAGCTGCCCTTGAACCTTTGGTGACCATGTATCCAAAGCCTGCAATGGCAATAAGCAGATATCTATCAATAACCACCATAAGTGTAAATGGACTGAGTACACCAATCAAAAGACATGGAGATACAGAATAGATAAAAAAGCAAGACCTGTCTATATGCAGCCAACAAGAGACTCACTTCAAATCCAAAGACATACACAGATTAAAAGTGAAGGGATGGAAAAAGAGACTTCATGCAAATAATAGGGATATAAAAGCAGGAGTTGAAGTACTTCTATCAGATAAAATAGACTTTAAAACAAAGAAAGCCACAAAAGACAAAGAAGGACATTATATGATAATAAAGGGGTCAGTCCAAAAGAGGATAAACTATTATAAATATCTATGCACCCAACACAGGATCACCTACATATGTGAAACAAATACTAACAGAATTAAAGGGGGAAATAGAATTCAATGCATTCATTTTAGGAGACTTCAACACATCACTCACTCCAAAAGACAGATCAACCAGTCAGAAAATAAATAAGGAGACAGAGACACTGAACAACACATTAGAACAGATGGACATAACAGACATCTACAGAACACTCCACCAAAAAGCAACAGGATACACATTCTTCTCAAGTGCACATGGAACATTTTCCAGAACAGATCACATACTAGGCCACAAAAAGAGCATAAGTAATTCAAAAAGATTGAAATTGTACCAACCAGCTTCTCAGATCACAAAGATATGAATCTAGAAATAAATTGTGCAAAGAAAACAAAAAGCCCCACAAATACAAGGAGGCTTAACAACATGCTCCTAAATAATCAATGGATCAATGACTAAATTAAAAGTTACCAAGCAATATATGGAGACAAATGAAAACAATAGCTCAATGCCCCAACTTCTGTGGGACATAGTGAAGGCAGTTCTAAGAAGAAAGTATATAGTAAAACAGGCCTATCTCAAGGAAGAAGGATAATCCCAAATGAACAGTCTAAACTCACAATTAATGAAACTAGAAAAAGGAGAACAAATGAGGCGCAAAGTCAGCAGAAGGAGGGACATAATAAAGATCAGGGAAGAAATAAATAAAATTGAGACTAAAACAATAGAAAGAATCAATGAAAGCAGGAGCTGGTTCTTTGAGAAAATAAACAAAATAGATAAACCCCTAGCCAGACTTATCAAGAAAAAAAGAGAGTCTATACACATAAATAGAGTCAGAAGTGAGAAAGAAAAAAATCACTACAGACATCACAGAAATACAAAGAATCATTAGAGAATACTATAACCAATTGGATAATCTAGAAGAAATAGACAACTATCTAGAAAAACACAACCTTCCAAGACTGGCCCAGGAAGAAACAGAAAATCTGAACAGACCAATTACCAGCAATGAAATTGAATTGGTAATCAAAAAATTACCTAAGAATAAAACTCCCATACCAGATAACAAAACTCCCATACCAGATGGCTTCACCACTGAATTTTATCAAACATTAACTGAAGATCTAATACCCACCTTCTTTAAAGTTTTCCAAAAAGTAGAAGAGAAGGGAATACTCCCAAACTCATTCTATGAGACCAACATCACTCTAATACCAAAAGGCAAAGACACCACAATAAAAGAAAATTACAGACCAATATCCCTGATGAACATAGATGCAAAAATACTCAACAAAATATTAGTAAACCGAATTCAAAAATGCATCAAAAGGATCATATATCATGATCAAGTAGGATTTATTCCAGGGATGCAAGGATGGTACAATATTCAAAAATCTGTCAACATCATAAATTACATCAACAAAAAGGACAAAAATCACATGATCATCTCCATAGATGCTGAAAAACCATTTGATAAGATTCAGCAACCATTCATGATAAAAAATCTAAACAAAATGGGTATAGAAGGCAAGTACCTCAACATAATAAAGGCCACATGTGACAAACCCACAGCCAACATCATACTTAACAGCGAAAAGCTGAAAACTTTTCCTCCAAGATCAGGAACAAGACAAGAATGCCCATTCTCACCACTTTTATTCAACATAGTACTGGAAGTTCTAGCTACGGCAATCAGACAACATAGATTCAATGCAATCTCTACCAAAATACCAATGACATTCTTCAACGAACTAGAGCAAATAGTTCTAAAATTCATATGGAACCAAAAAGACCCCTAATAGTCAAAGCAATCCTGAGAAGGAAGAATAAAGCGGGGGGGATTATGCTCCCCAACTTCAGGCTCTACTACAAAGCCACAGTAATCAAGACAATTTGGTACTGGCACAAGAACAGACCCATAGATAAATGGAATAGACTAGAGAACCCAGATATAAACCCACACATATATGGCCAATTAATATATGATAAAGGAGCCATAGATATACAATGGGGAAATGACAGCCTCTTCAACAACTAGTGTTGGCAAAACTGGACAGCTACATATAAGAGAATGAAACTGGATTACTGTCTAACTCCACACACAAAAGTAAATTCAAAATGGATCAAAGACCTGAATTAAGTCATGAAACCATAACACTCTTAGAAGAAAACAGAGGCAAAAATCTCTAGAATACAAACATGAGCAACTTTTTCTTGAACACATCTCCTCGGACTAGGGAAACAAAAGCAAAAATAAACAAATGGGACTACATCAAACGAAAAAGCTTCTATACAGCAAAGGACACCATCAGCAGAACAAAAAGGCATCCTACAGTATGGGAGAATATATTTGTAAATGACATATCCGATAAGGGGTTAACATCGAAAATATATAAAGAGCTCACATGCCTCAACACCCAAAAAGCAAATAACCCGATTAAAAAATGGGCAGAGGATCTGAACACACACTCTCCAAAGTAGAAATTCAAATTGCCACCAGGCATATGAAAAGATGCTCCACATCACAAATCATCAGGGAAATACAAATTAAAACCACAATGAGATATCACCTCACACCAGTTAGAATGGCCAACATCCAGAAGACAAGGAACAACAAATGCTGGCGAGGATGCGGAGAAAGGGGAACCCTCCTACACTGTTGGTGGGAATGTAAATTAGCTCAACCATTGTGGAAAGCAACAGGGAGGTTCCTCCAAAAACTCAAAACAGAAACACCATTTGACCCGGAATTCAGTTCCTAGGAATTTACCCGAAGAAAACAAGATCTCAGATTCCAAAAGACATATGCCCCCCTATGCTTATTGCAGCACTTTTTACAATAGCCAAGATATAGAAGTAACCTAAGTGTCCATCAGTAGATAAATAAACAAGATGTGATACATATACACAATGTAATATTATTCAGCCAAAAGAAGAAAACAAATCCTACCATCTGCAACAACATGGATGGAGTTAGAGGGTATTATCCTCAGTGAAATAAGCCAGGCGGAGAAAGACAAGTACCAAATGATTTCACTAATTTGTGCAGTATAACAACAAAGCAAAAATTGACAGAATAAAACAGCAGCAGTATCACACACCCCAAGAAAGGACTAGCGATTACCAAAGGGGAGAAGGGGATTAAGGGGCATTATGATTAGTACATATAATGTAGGGGGGCACGGGGAAGGCAGTGTAGCAAAGAGAAGACAAGTTGTGACTCTATAGCATCCTACTACGCTGATGGACAGTGACTGTAATGGGGTGTGGGTGGGGGACTTGATAATAGGGATGGATGTAATAACCACAATGTTGCTCATGTCAAACCTTCATAAGATTGTGTATCAATGATACCTTAGTAAAAAATAATAATAACGATCCTAAAAAAAATAGTTAAACTAGTCACGTTTATGCTATGTATGTTTTACCACAACCAAAAAATAATGATAGTTATATAGAGACATCAAAGAGTCTGGGAGGCAGTGACACCTGCCTGGCTTGACCAAGAATGGGCTTCTTAAAGGTGACACCATTTGAGCTTGTTTTTCATTTTAATGCCTACAAATCAAAGTTGTCACTGTTAATAAGAGGCAAGCGTTCATTTTCATAAGGTTCACCAATAGCATATGACTCCTTATACAGGAATCTGGCAAGAGTCGTTGCTTCTGGGGAGAGGCACTGGGAGTCTGGAGGGTTAGGGACCTAATGGCCTTAGGTAGGAACTTACCTTTCACTGTACATTTATTACTTTGTGAAAATGCTAATATTAAAATAAATGTAAAACAAGTGACTCCTGATCCCCTTTAGCAAGATTCCCTAAGTGTGGTCCAAATGATACACCAATTGTCATAGTTTCCTATACTCCTTTTATTCAAAGGACATAAAAACAGCCAATATCCCTTTCAGAAAAATTAATAACTACCGAACCACCTCTCAATGTGAAATTTGAACCATCTCTTCTAGGGTTTTGTAACTTCAAAAGTTCTCTCCCTGTTAATGACCTCTCAACACAGAAATATAAAGAACTGATGATATCAAATTATGTAGACAGTACAATTTTATCTACCAACTCTTCCTCCCGAGTATGTTAATTCAAGGTCTTGTCTGGCTCTTTGATGCTCTGTGTTCTAATCTTGGATCCTCTTCTAATAAATTATAATGTATTCACTTATTCCTCTGGCAGAAGTATTTGTGGTGACAATACCCTGGATTAAAAGATGACTTTCCTTAGGTCCTTTCCTAGGTATAGCCAGGTGACTAAGTTCTCGTCTATGAGTAATACTGTGTCATTTCCTGGAAGATTACTCAGCCAAGAGATGAACGCTTTTGTCCCTCCCTTTGCTTCCTTCCAGGTGAGGATGGAAGACATGTGATGAGGATAGAAGAACAGAGAGACAGGACGCTGGGCCACTGGTGGAGTCCTGACGCTCCTGTCCAACACCCAGCTTCTCCTGTGACTTCTTTTATGTGGTGGACTAAACCATTGTGCAGTTAAGCCACTGGTGTTTGGAGTTTCCCTTTTACATAAGCTTCCTTTCTCTTTCTCTTACATATTCCTTCTACTTCATGCTTTTTTTCTAAAATCCTGTATGTTGGTACACTCTAATACACTCTGTTTTCTGGAAGCTTTAGGTTTCCTGGGTACTACACCCTTTGGGATCCATTCTGTCTTTCGCTTAGGGCTGCTACTAGGGGTTCTCCTCCATCTCTGATTGCTGTGGCCGCTTCATCAGCCCCATCGTGCTGTCCTGTACCAGAAATGCCATGCATCCTGCAGTTCTACTATTTTTCAGTTAGTTGCCACTAGGAATATCAGCTACAAGAAGGTAGACCTGTCCAGTCCATTCACAGCTCTATTTCTAGAACTTAGACTGGTACTTGACTTTTAGTAATATTGAGTTTACTCAACAAATATTTATTAAACACCTAGTATGTGCCAAGCATCTTTCTAAGCACAGGGGATACCTCAGTGAACAAGATAGATAAAAATCACTTCCCTGTGGCACTTACATTCTAGTGTTGAGAAAGAAAAATAAATAATAAATATTAAATCAATCAATCAATGAAAAGAATGAAAAACTAATCCAGTATGTTAGAGAAGAGGTCCTACGGAGAACCAGAGAAGAGCAAAGGGAACTGGGATTCACAGTAGAGAAGATGGGTAGAAAGAAAATGGGGTCACAGTTTTAAATAAACAAGGGAGTAAGAATTGGCCCTTGGAGAAGGAAACATTTACGCAAAGACGTGAATGTGGTAAGGAAAGGAGACATTCAGGAAAGAGCATTCCAGGAAACAAGTACAATGAGAGAGCAGATAGTGCAAAGGCCCTGTGGTTTCAAGAAACAGTGTAGAGGACACTGAGCCTAAAAGAGAGTGAGCAGGTGGGAGAGAGGTGTAAAGAAATGTCAGAGAGATTTAGAGATTTATAAGATCAAACCTTATAAGTCTATCTCTGTTTTTTGACTGTTACTCTAAGTGATTATGAGGAACCATTTCAGGGCTTACAGCAGAAGCGATACAGGATGTGGTTTTAATTTTAGAAGAACACTCTGGCTACTGTGCTGTGAACAGATTATAAGGCAATCAGTATGGAAGCAGACGTGCAATAATTCAGGTGAAAGATGGTTAAAAGTATGGGCCAGGATATAGCACAAGGTGAGAGGAAATGACCAGGTTCTAGATATACTTTGGAGGGAGAGACACAGGGATTTGTTAGCCAATTGAATATGGGGTATGAAAAAAAGAAAATAATTCCTTGGATGACTCCAAGTTTTTTGGCCTGAACGGCTGGAAGAATGGTATTGCCATTAACTGAAATAGTCCTGCAGGTGGACCAGGTTTAGAAGATTTTAGTGTGGCTGTGCGAAGTGGGGTAAGTCTATTAGACTTCAAGTAAAGGTGTCCAGTAGGCAGCTGGATACACACATTTGAACTTCAAATAAAAGTTCTGAGGTAGGAGCATCAAGTTTGAAGTTGTCATGAATATATGGGAAAAAAAGGGCTTTGAACATTGACAAAACATATTTTCCTTTCTTCAAGAAATGTTAACATTTTGTAGCGGAAAGAATGGCTTCCAAAGAATTTAAACAAGATCATTTATTAAGAAAAGACCTCTCTGATGCTTTCCATTCCTTCATTTTAAAGTAATGTCTCAAAACATGGTCTGCAGATCCCCTGAATCAGAATAAAACCAACTTTAGTAATAAGCACTCTTAGTGATCCTCACCCATACTCAAATCTGAAAGCCACCCACTCTGTGTGTGAAACTCTGTGGCATAGAGTGTCACTTGGCTGTTTCCACTTTCATGCCCTTAATGGCAACTAAGTTTGGGTTACACATGATGGACACGACCTAAAAGACAGAGTCATCAGGAACCCCTGATAGGCGACTCATTTTATGACAGCCATAGACTGATACATGTTGCATGGGACTTATCCATGTTCAAGGAAACATATTTCTGGGCAATATTCTGAATCATTTCCTATGCCATCTCCATAGCAACTCTGATAATTCGCCTTTAATATGGATCTCTCTTGTGATAAGTTATAACAACTTTGGTTTGGATAAGCATGATGTTTCAGGAAAGATGCTGCTGTTTCTCAGCCATACCTGATTCTCTGATGTCAACATTTAGAAACCTATATTCCCATGACAGTTTTTCAGTTCTTTATAATCTCGATTTTTTCTTTTACTATTTTTTTGCCTGCTGATGAAGTTTAAGAGTACATGAGACTAGACTAGACTAGACTACACTAGACTGTAGTCTGATTAGTCTGGGAAGTCCTCACAAAGTAATTGATTGCTCAAAGAAAAAAACACAGCAGATACTTAAAAGGATTACCCACATATCCTTTCAGGGAAATGCTAGCTCCAGAAGATTGTGCAAACACACATTACAGGTTTCTTGAGTAATCATTTTCAGGTCCAGATTAACCTGTCATAACTAAGTGATATTTTTGAAATTTCTGGACCTAGGAAACCAAAAACCTTAAGATTTCATCAAATAGTTTGTCAGAATGTGTGGGCTGTGGGCTTCACTCATATACATTTCCTGCCTGGCCCTCTGGGTCTTGGTATCACCATTCCCAACCTAGATAAAGTGTTCTCAGAGGTTCAAATTCCTGGAGCTATACTTTCAATCTACCATATCAAAAAGAAACAGAAAAAGCCACTTGACCTGGTATGCTATGAAGAATCTGGTATTAGAGAATCTTTAGAAAGCACTTAGGCCATTTTTAAATCATAAAACCCAAAATTGTGGTATATTTAGGTTTTATTTTCCAAAGTTCTATGTATTTCTGACTTTGGTTCTGCTGGACAAAAGGTTTGCATTTTAAATTATAGTTGTCACTTTCCTTTTCTCATTTCTAAAGTGCTATCATATTTTTATAATTTTGTACAAAACATTAAGCAGTTTGATTGATAAGGTGCACCTAGATTCAGCGATAGTATACAAGGGCTGAGTCCAGAACAGAAACTAGAGCTCACAGGGACCCACTATTACATAACGGTTAGGAGAGAGCCCCCGTCCAAGGTCACTAACCCACAGTGTCTCCAAAACTGGCTCAGACCTGACATTTGTGACAGAACCCAGGAGGCATGTGGTACAGTCAGAAAGCATCTACTCTGATGCTCAGCTGGCACTGTCCTAGGCACCTGCTTTGGCCTGGCCTCTGGTGCTGGCAGGAGAAAACAGCGGAGGCCCCAGTCCAAAGACAGCAGTCAGAAGACAGGGTTCCCGGGAGAAGTCATTCCTCTTCTTGAACCGGAAGGGGCGGCAGCATCAAATAAGGAAACACTCCGTTTTTCTAATTAAGCTCATGCGCTATGACTCTGGGCAGGCAGCAAATTCATTTTACACTACTTTTTATTTCCTACTGGTGACTACTAAACAAATCAGAAAGGACTTCATAATTATCAGATATCCTTTCAAACTTTCATCTTCCACTTTATTGAGATGGTACTTCATTCAGATCTTGCTTCCTCCTGGGAAGCACTGGGTGTTATTACCAAAATACTGGGGTAAATGATTTCCCTTCTTTCTACACATGAGAATATCCATTTAGCAATTCTTTCTACAGCATGTGGCCATGCAAAGCATGAGGGCCAGGATGGTGGTATTATAGGAAGGGAGCAAATGCATGGGCCAGGTACATTACAATACAATGTCTGGACAGTACTGCCATATTTTGTACGTGTCTTCCCTAATGGCATGTTGTCTTTTCAGCATTAACAGTCCCTGCAATACAGGCATCCTATGGCACTTAATGTTCTCTTGCATTAGGCATTCACTACATATTGGTTGACTCAAGATAGATGTAAACTAGAAAAGGGAAAAAATAAAGATATCCTATCATGTGTCCATTTTCAAGACTGTAAATAGCACCGAGATGTTGTCATGGAGTCTTAGGAGAAAAGCTGCACTGTGCAGTTCACATATACAGCTAATCTGGGAGTTGTAAACAGGGAGAAAAATAAAATGTAACAAAATGTTCTCGACACTTATTTGCTTGGAAGAAATTGAGAAATTACAATTTGGAAGGTATCAATAGTGTCTGCTAAACTGTGTTATTAAACATATTGTCAAGGGAATAAGCCCTTTTGTTTGTATTGTAAGAAAACAGCTTTAAACAAGATGCTGAGAGGAAAGGATGTTTGGTAAAATATCCTTTGTTAAAATGGCAGTCGCTATTTCCCTTTATTTTTATAGCTGTTAAAACACAATGAAGACAACAAACTAGTAGTCTCTAAATATTTCACACTACATATATGCATACATATAATTATACAATATTGCCTTATTTAGCAATTCTTTTTACAACAGCTATATGAGATAATTCACAGAATTGCCTCAAAGGGATCTCTAACTGTGGTAGTAGAAACTTAGAAAGTAATTGAATTTCTCCAAAGGAACATTTCTAATAAGTCAATTATGATGAACTAGTTCACTGTGAACTCTAACCTAGTTAACAGTGACCTGTGTTTACTGAAATTACACGCAATGCTTCAAGCTATGGGGAGCAAGATGGGTAGTTAAGACTTCCTGTCTCCAAGCACCCACAGCAGCAGAAACAAGAGCTGAGATGCAACAACGTCACCATCATCTTCAGGCCAGACAGGGAGGGATGCAGTTAAAGGAGACTGGCATACCTCCATCTCCAAGTCCTCCTACATGACCTTCTCCTGCCCCACGCATGTCTATCACAGCTGCTCTGCCGACTGCCACCACTCTCCCTGGTCCAGGCTCTCATCATTTTCCCCTTAAACTAAGGCAGCTGCCTCCTCTATCTATCTGGACTCCCTGCTTCCAGCCTCTTTCCATTAATTGCCACTAGAGTGAAATTTCCATCAATCTACAGGCTTAAATCACTTCATTCTATCAGCTCCTTACTGCCTATAGCTCCTGGAAAGCAGGAACACTGCCTTTCAACTCCTATATCCCCAGTACTGGCACAGCTCCTGATACACAGGAAGTGTTCAGTAAGTGTTGGTCGAATAAATTCAGAACAAAGTGTGATATGCAAACCCCTTCACAATCAGGACACACCTGATCTTCATATCTTCATTTCATACTGTCCCTCCAAATGTTTTAGCAGTTCTGAATCATTGTTTTCCCACGCACATTACGGACTTACCCATTTCTGAACTTTGATGAAGTTACTCTCTGTTTAAAATATCCTCACGTGCTTCTATTCTGTCACTTCCTAATTCATTTGTGAAGTTCAGACTGATAACATTAAGTGAATAAATGAACTAACAGGTCTCCTGCAGTACCTTGCGCCTCTACTCCTACAGCTCACTAGCAGGAGTCCCTATCAGCACTGTTCTTCCAGGCTCACTGCTTCCTGACAAGAATCATATTCCACCATATCCTAACATTAACTAAAAGTAGCTGCGTGATCCCGAACAAGATTCAGTTTCCTATTTGCTTTTAAAAATGTGATTGGGAGACAGATATTGGGGTGAAATCAGCCTGGGTCTAAGTTTCTAATACTCTCCTCCTTATTTATCCCACTTCCTGATAGAAGATCTGGAAATGAGAAAATACATCATGTGTTCAGGAAACAGAAGAATAATGTAGCACTTATGAAACACATTGTGTATGGAGGAGGGGCAGGAAAAGGGACCAGAAAGGTAGGTTGGGGCTGGACTATGAATACGTCCATGTGTCATGCACGCTTCATTCAATATCATTTAACAAGCAAAATAAGCACATAATGGGGGAAGAAAGGTGTGTGTGCATGTGTGTGGGGTGGGTGACCCACAGTTAAAAACAGAGTCAGTCTACTGCCATCTGAGACATTTAGTTTTCAAGGAAATTGAACAGAGCTGCCACGGGAGGACACATACCTCTGGAATCTTGTTTACAACCCAGGAAGACTCAGCTTCTGCAAAGAAGACTGGCTTCTCCCACCAAGCCTAGGGCAATGCTGAGACTGCCTGAGAAGGAACCAGAGCTGGAATCCACTGAACCTCCCCAGCACTGAGAACCATGCTGCTCAAAGAGACCCCAAATCCTGCTCCATGTGGGGTCCAACCCCACCAGCTGATGTGAGCAGGCAAAGAGTTTGTGGGCCACACCTGAACAGGTGGCTCCTGCTGAAGCAGATTTAATGGCAGGAAAAGACCTAAGAATTTTAATAAAAATGTAATGACAATTTTTGGGTAGATTTATTGACAGGGAAGAAATATATTTTGGCAAGTTAAAAAATAAACATTACTTCTGAATTTAAAACCTAAGTGAAGAACCAAAAAAAACAATATTAATACTGCTTAAAAACAAAGTAGTAATCAGGAGTAGTAAGCTAGAAGATTTACAAGATCAAATGTGAATTTTTTCTGACAACAGGAATATACAAATAAAAGGAAATCATTCATGAAAAAAAAACATGGAAAGCTGTTTCAAGAAGCCTGATATGCAAATGAAAATAAAGGCATTCCAGAAGGAAGAAAGGACTAGAGAACACCTACAATTACCCGTCTACTCAACATGTTACCAGAGGTCCTAACAAGTGCATATGATAAGAAAAAGTAAAAAGTTTAGCGTTTGGAGAGGAAGAAAAAAAAATAATCACTTTTACAGATGATATTATTATATATGTAATAAATAAAAATAAGTTATTACAATGAAAAATTTTAGCAAGATGGTTGGAGATCAAATGAATATTCAAAATTTAAGTGTACTTCTACACACCAGCAACAGTTAAAAACATAGCTTACTAATATCAGTTACAATTGAAATATATACAGTATCCAGAAAGAAATCTGAGAAAAGCTGAACAGATGTTTATGGAGAATTATTGAGACATTAAAAAAAGCCTAAATACAAGGAGATGTATCATGCTAATATATAGGAAGATTCAATAATGTTGAAATGTCATGACTTCTCCTCAAACTGATGCAGATATTCCAATAAAAACCTTGACAGTGCTTTCTAAGGAGCTTAAACCAATTCTAAAATGTGTATCAGAGAGCAAAAGTCCGAGATTAGATATTTCTTTTTTTTTTTAAGACAAAGCATTTCTAATAAAAATGATGCAGGGGATTTTCCCTCTGGATAGCAAGCTTTTTTTAGAGGTTATAGTAATTAAAACAGTATTGATATTAACACAAGGATAGGCAAAATAAATAATGAAACAGTAGAAAACTAAGAAATAGAACTTCATATATAGTACAATGATATATGGAAGAGAAGGCATTGCAGGTTACTGGAAGAAATGATGGCTTTTAAATCAATAATGCTAAAACAAATGATTATAAAGAAATAATAAAATTGGACCCTTATCTTACACCAAACAGAATAATCACTTCTAGATATATTCATGTGTAAAGGCAAAATTTTAATCATTTCAAAGAAAATATAGTATATCTATGATCTCAGAGATTATAAAAAACACAAAAATCACTAATAAAAACAATCACATATATATATAATACATAATAATTATATATATATAATTAAGAATGGCTTCCCATAGAAGTTCACTATGAAGAAAGCTAAAACGTAATCCAAAAATGAAATATTACAAACACACACACACACACATATACTTATACACACATGTACACTTAAACAAACATATATAAATAAAAAGTTCCCAAAAATTAATAGGAAAAAATCCATAGAAAGATTGTCAGAGGATACAAAGAGATAGATAATAAATACATCAAAAGTTATTAATTTCACTACTAATCAGAAAAATGCAAATTAAAAACAAATGATAGACATGCACTCTCTAGCCTAGAAAAATAGATGAGATTTCTAAGTGAGATTCACAGATCGACTCATAGCAGAAGGAATGTTTACGTTATGAACATCTCCATTCTCTACCCCGGAGAGTTGTGCATCCTACATGACATTCTCCAGATAAACAGGTCTCACATATTCATACATTCATACATTATTATAAATAATCCTTTAGCCATGGATATCTTGTTAAGAGATTCTGTAAATAAGGGCTCTTCCTCTTTGCAACTATCATTAGTCTATTTATTTGAAGGCCCAATTGCCAAAGAGATTCGACAAATCACCTGCTTTCTTATCTTTTACCTGGGAATGTCCCCTGGTAAAGGAAGCAAATGGCTCAGTGGCCGGCTGCTTTAACCTCTTTCTCCCTCAGTGGTATGGTCAAGGAATATACCGACATGGAAATGACATTTGGCCCATCATTTCATACTTCAAAATTCTTACAAATATTACCCATTTTCAGCTATGCCACCACGAATTTCAAGTGGCAAACACCACATTTCCATTTCCAATGATACTGTAGACTACCTAACATGAAATCCTCTGGCTGTAAAACACCCAAAATTATTGAATAAAATAGAAAGATGTAATTTTAAATTCATAGCTGAATTCTCATGAAAAGAAAAGATAGTCTCAGGGGGCCAAAAGCAAAGAAAGAATAAAAACCAGAGTGGAAATCTTGAGAACAGATGTGAAAGCAGCCCTGGGGGTGAAAAGGATGGAGTGCTCAAAGGGAATAAGGTCTTGGGCCACATGAGGTAGGAAGTCAAAACCAAGACCCCCAAAGAAGCCAGGTTTATGAAGGGTCTGGATGAAAGAGTAAATGAGAAAAAAAAATCTAACCACTAGTAGAAGGAAATGATAATAAAGAATCTTATCTGACATGGCCTAGATCAGGTGTAGAAAAAAAATGTTTTACCTAGATCTAGCTAAGGGCTCCTTCTCATGTGGGCTTGGGGTTTGATTTGGGAACCCCAAAACAAGTCATTAATGCAAAAATGTTTCCAGGTTGATGATGAAGAAAATTCAAAAGTTCTCTGGGAAGACATACCCTACATCCAGACCACACAGGATGCACATGGATTAAGCCCCACTGAAGACAACTGCACAATTCAAAATTACCACATACATGAAAAACCAATCAGCAGACACAAAAAAAGCATTATTAGACTCTCAAGGACTTCAGATAATAGAACTAACAGATGAAGACTGAATAGTAAACATTCCAAATTTTATAGAGGCAAAAGACAAACTCAAAGCATGAAAAGAACAAAATACCAAGTAAAAACAACAGCCTTGAAAACAAAACAATTAGACTTTCTACAAACCAAAAGCATAGTGTGTTCATTAAAAGTCATAGCTTAAAAAAGTAGTTTAGATATAGATGAAGGGAGAAATCAATGAAATGAAGATTGACCTGAGGAATTGCCCTTAAAACAGTACACAGAAACAAAGCAGTAAAGAATAGGAAAGGATTTAAACTTGGAGGATGGTATAAATTCCAGTTTATTTATTTCTAGTTCCAGGAAGGAAAAACAGAAATTGGCAGAGGTGACATTCAAAATTATAATGACTAGGAATATTTTACAGTTAATAAAAGACAGGATCCCTCCAATTCAGGAAAAAAAAACACCCATAAGAATGACAAATAAAAAGATATCCTCACAGGGATTGGGATTCAAGATGATGGCATGAGAGGTGAGACAGAGAACTCCTCCCAAAACCACAAACAGTACAAAAATATAGCTAATTACTACAAGTAACCCTAAAACAGCAACAAGAGAGAAGGCTGCATGCAGACCTCACGAGCAGAGCAGACCCCACGAAACAGGGTAATGTACGAGAGCCTTGATCCCGCGGGACCCAGGCCCTTCCCCCGCCCCAGCTCACCTGCGGGAGGAGGAGAAACGGGGCGGGAGGGGGTGGAAGCCTGGGGCTGCTGGACACCCAGCCCTGGGGATCTGCTTTGTGAGCAGAATCCTATAGTGTGTGGTGCCCGGGGCATTGGGGAGCTCGGACGGGCGGAGGGCCTGGGGGACTGACGTTCCGGCCGTTAGTGGAGGACGGGATCCACACCCGGCCGCTCTGTGTCGGAGGAAAGGCGGGGAGTCCAAGAGGCTTCCTAGGAGGCAGCAGGCTGCTGAGGGGCGGGGTTTGGGCGGAGCTTGCTGTGCGGGAGAAGGGGGAGCTGGACAAGGTCGCCTGGGCGCGCTCTGCCCGGCTGGTTGGGAACTTTGGGGAGCTTCAGGGGCTCCAACCCCCGGCTGCCTACTCAGCTCCGAGGCGCCCCACTGTGACACGCAGCCTGCCGAGCCTTCCTACTGCCCGCAGGCACCTGCTCGCAAACCCGCAGTCACTGCACAGGTGTCAGGTGAGCCAGAGGGAGGCCCCGCCTACAACAGCTAGAGACGCAAAGCACAGAAGATTACCCTGTGTGTGCTTGGCCCACTGGCTCTGACACTGGAGACAGGCACCGTGGACGGGAAGCAGGAACAGATCTTTCCTCCCACCAGACACCAGCTCTGCTCCCCTAGAACCCCAACCTCTAGAGGCTGAGCAGCTCCAGACACTGGAGTTTCTGGGCAATTGAGGGCACCACACAGAAATATGAAACGTCAAAAGAACATGGTTCAGACCAAATTCTCACAAATCCCAGAAAAAGGACCAAATGAAACTGAACTCACCAATCTTCTTGAAAGATAGTTCAAAATAAAAATCATAAACATGCTTATGGAGGTACAGAAAAATATTCAAGAACTCAGGAACAAATTTAAAATGGAGGTGCAATCATTAAGAAATTCCATATCTGAAATGAAACATACAATGGAGGGATTTAAAAGCAGATGAGAGGTAGTAGAAGAGACAGTAAATGGAACAGAAATTAGAGAAGAGGAATACAAAGAAGCTGAGGCACAGACAGAAAAAAGAATCTCTAAGAATGAAAGAATATTGAGAGAACTGTGTGACCAATCCAAACGGAACAATATTCGCATTATGGGGCACCAGAAGAAGAGAGAGAAAAAAGGATAGAAAGTATTTGAGGAGGTAATTGCTGAAAACTTCCCCAATCTGGGGAAGGAGATAGTCTCTCAAACCATGGAGGTGCACAGATCTCACAATACAAGGGACCCAAGGAAGACAACATCAAGACATATAATAATTAAAACGGCAAAAATGAAGGATAAAGACAGACTTTTAAAGCAGCTAGAGAGAGAAAAAAGATCACATACAAAGGAAAACCCATCAGGCTATCATAAGATTTCTCAACAGAAACCTTACAGGCCAGAAGGGAGTGGCACTATATATTTAATGCAATAAAGCAGAAGGGCCTTGAACCACGAATACTCTACCCAGCAAGGTTATCATTTAAATTTGAAAGAGGGATTAAACAATTTTCAGATAAGCAAAAGCTGAGAGAATTTACCTCCCACAAACCACCTCCCTAGTGAATTTTGGAGGGACTCCTATAAATGGAAGTATTCCTAAGGCTAAATAGATGTCACCCAAGAGCTAGACAAAGAGTACAGAATATGATTCATAACATACCAAGAATGGAGGAGGAAGAAAAAGGAGAAAAAAAAAAGAACCTTTAGGTTTTATTCTGATGAAATCTATCAAATATTTAGTGAAGACCTAATACCCATCCTCCTTAAAGTTTTCCAAAAAGTAGAAGAGGAGGGAATACTCCTAAATTCATTCTATGAGGCTAACATCACTCTAATACCAAAACCAGGCAAAGACACCACAAAAAAAGAAAATTACAGACCAATATCCCTGATGAACATAGATGCAAAAATACTCAAAAAATATTAGCACACAGAATTCAAAAACACATAATAAAGATCATCCATCATGATCAAGTGGAATTCATCCCAGGGATGCAAGGATGGTAAAATTTGAAAATCCATCAACATCATCCACTACATCAACAAAAAGGACAAAAACCACATGATCGTCTCCATAGGCGCTGAAAAAGCATTCGACAAAATCCAACATTCATTCCATCCATGATAAAAACTCTCTACAAATGAGTATAGAGGGTAAGTACCTCAACATAATAAAGGCCATATATGACAAACCCACAGCCAACATTATACTTAACAGTGAGAAACTGAAAGCTTTTCCTTTAATATCAGGAACAAGACAAGGATGCCCACTCTCCCCACACTTATTCAACATAGTTCTGGAGGTCCTAGCCACGGCAATTAGACAACACAAAGAAATAAAAGGCATCCAGATTGGCAAGGAAGAAGTTAAACTGTCCCTGTTTGCAGATGACATGATATTGTACATAAAAAGCCCTAAAGAATCCACTCCAAAACTACTAGATCTTATATCTGAATTCAACAAAGTTGCAGGATACAAAACTAATACACAGAAATCTGTTGCATTCCTATACACTAACGATTAACTAGCAGAAAGAGAAATCAAGAAAACAATTCCATTCACAATTGCATCCAAAAGAATAAAATACCTAGGAATAAGCCTAATGAAGGAAGTGAAAGACATACACTCTGAAAACTACAAGACAGTCATGAGAGAAATTAAAGAAGAAACCAATAAATGGAAACACATCCCATGTTCATGGATAGGAAGAATTAATATTGCCAAAATGGCCATCCTGCCTAAAGCAATCTACAGATTCAATGCAATCCCTATCAAAATACCAATAGCATTCTTCAACGAACTAGAGAAAATCGTTCTAAAATTCATATGGAACCAGAAAAGACCCCGAATAGCCAAAGCAATCCCGAGAAGGAAGAATAAAGCTGGGAGGATTATGCTCCCCAACTTCAAGCTCTACTACAAAGCCACAGTAATCAAGACAATTTGTTACTGGCACAAGAACAGACCCATAGACCAATGGAACAGACTAGAGAGCCCAGATATAAATTCAAGCATATATGGTCAATTAATATATGATAAAGGAGCCATGGATATACAATGGGGAAATGACAGCCTCTTCAACAGCTGGTGTTGGCAAAACTGGACAGCTACATGTAAGAGAATGAAACTGGATTACTGTCTATCCCCATACACAAAAGTAAACTCAAAATGGATCAAAGACCTGAATGTAAGTCATGAAACCATAAAACTCTAAGGAAAAAGCATAGGCAAAAATCTCTTGGACATAAACATGAGCAACTTCTTCATGAACATATCTCCCCAGGCATGGGAAACAAAAGCAAAAATGAACAAGTGGGACTATATCAAACTAAAAAGCTCTGTACAGCAAAGGACACCATCAATAGAACAAAAAGACATCCTACAGTATGGGAGAATATATTCATAAATGACATATCTGATAAGGGGTTGACATCCAAATTATGTAGAGCTCACGCACCTCAACAAACAAAAAGCAAATAAGCCAATTAAAAAATGGGCAGAGGAGCTGAACAGACACTTTTCCAAAGAAATTCAGATGGCCAACAGGCACATGAAAAGATGCTCCACATCGCTAATCATCAGAGAAATGCAAATTAAAACCACAATGAGATATCACCTCACACCAGTTAGAATGGCCACCATCCAAAAGACAAACAACAACAAATGTTGGCGAGGATGTGGAGAAAGGGGAACTCTCCTACACTGCTGGTAGGAATGTAAACTGGTTCAACCATTGTGGAAAGCAGTATGGAGGTTCCTCAAAAAGCTAAAAACAGAAATACCATTTTACCCAGGAATTCCATTCCTAGGAATTTACCCTAAGAATGCAGGAGCCCAGTTTGAAAAAGACATATGCACCCCTATGTTTATCGCAGCACTATTTACAATAGCCAAAAAATGGAAACAACTTATGTGTCCATCAGTAGATGAATGGATAAAGATGTGGTACATATACACAATGGATTATTATTCAGCCATAAGAAGAAAACAAATCCTACCATTTGCAACAACATGGATGGAGCTAGAGGGTATTATGCTCAGTAAAATAAGCCAGGTGGAGAAAGACAAGTATCAGATGATTTCACTCATCTGTGGAGTATAAGAACAAAGAAAAAGCTCAAGGAATAAAACAGCAGCAGACCCACAGAATCCAAGAATGGACTAACAGTTACCAGAGGGAAAGGGATTGGGGAAGATGGGTGGGAAGGGAGGGAAAAGGGGGAAAAAGGGTCATTACGATTAGCATGTATAATGAAGGGGCGGGGGACACGGGGAAGGCAGTATAACACAGAGAGGACAAGTAGTGTTTCTATAGCATCTTACTACACTGATGGACAGTGACTGTAAAGGGGTATGCGGTGGGGACCTGATAATAGAGGGAGTCTAGTAACCATAATGTTGTTCATGTAATTGTGCATTAATGATAGCAAATTTAAAAATTAAAAAAAAACAAAAAACAAACAAAGAAACAAAAAGATATCCTCACTTAGAGATATCATGGTGAAACTGCAGAATCCAAAGACAACAGGAAGACCTTAAAGGAAGCCACAGAGAAGTGAGAAGTTATACAGGTTCACTTCTCCAGAAGCAAACAATGAAAGAGTTTTGGGTGCAAAGCAATCAACTACAGTAAAGGAAAGGAGACGGAAGCAGGATTGAGCAGAAGAGGAAGTCACACTGTGATGTGGTCTGACAAAGCCTCAGTCAACCCAGCAGGGACTCAGGGGCAAAAAATCACCATTCAGATTGTCCTGAATTTGGTTGAAATAGTCAGGCCTTTATATCCCTGCCTTGCTTGGTCACAGAATGCAGGTTGCCCTAAGGAAGATGTGATCTCAGGCAAGCTAGCTCTCTGCAGCCGAGATAGACTCTGAAAGAGATAACTTATTAGCAGAGCCTGCGTGATGTCCCCACAGTTGGACAGCAAGTCTCTCCCTGAATGGGGAGCTGGGAGGTACCTCTCAGTGTCTGCCATGAAAGTTGTCTACATAGGCATGATAATTAAACTGACAGCATTTCTTAGCATCAACAGCAACAAAAATGCAGAAGACAATAGAATAATATCTGCAAATAACCAAGAGAAAAATAACTGGTAACCTAAATTTCATACACAGCCAAGTTACTAATCAAGAGTGAGAATGAAATAAAGCTATACAAAGATAAAAAGTATTTGCCACTAACTCATCTTCTGAAAGAAATACTAAAAGATGTATTTCAGAAAGAGAGAAAATGAACCCAAAAAGGAGGGCTAGGACATAAGAAGGGCGGGTAAGCAAAGAAGTACATAAACATATGGCCAAATTTAACTGTATAAAAATATAGTGTTTTTAAGATGGTTAATTTGGAGGGTATAAAAACAAGATAGAATTGAAATTCAGTAAAATAGTGGTATGTAAGGAAAAGGAGGCCATCAGAGTTAAAACATCGTAAGATTCATATATTTGATATGAGGAATGTAAGTTCTTGATCGATCTTAAAATGGTTAAGTCAATTATGCTTTTAATAGAAGGGTCACCCTCCAACCAGGCAGACATGCATGCACTGAGCTCCCCTTGTGTGCCAAGCACCATGCTTGACAAGGGGGAGTTAAAGGTGAAAAGTCTTCTCAGTTTTTTCCCAGCATTTGCAAAGGGAAAAGAAGTGTTTTTTGGCCTAGGTAAGGAACAGGGAGGAAAGGGCTGATATATTTGATGTAGGGAATAATGGTTACTTTTGGATTCTGGAAAAGTCCTGGGCATCCAAATCTTTCCAGAGACAGAGGTCCACACATCAAGGGCACCACTACTATATAAGCAAGACAAAGACCCACATATATTTGCATAAAACCCAAATGCATTGTGTGATAAGTTTGCATGAGAAGTTAAATATCATGTTTTGAACATCTCATACACATTTTGGAGATCTATGAAAAGAGGTAAACTGGAAAAGAAAGAGAAAGGCTGATAGTACTTAATGTGCATCTCTTCTTTTTCTCTTCCTGGCTGAAGGTTGTCATTCACCCTCAGATGTCATTGTCTCCTCAGAACTTAGTTATACTTCCAAAATGGACATTATGTGAAATGTGATCTTGACATTTTTCATGAGTCTTTTTCACATGAGGACCTGTCCCCCCCAAAAAATATATTTAGTGATATAACAAAGAGTGAACATTCCAACTTGACAGTGGAAATCCCAGAGAATAGGAAGAGAAAAATAGGATTTAGAAGCAGGAGATTTGGACTGGAATTCCACTGTGCCAATGATGAGTAATGTCCCCTTGGGCATGGCATCAACCCAGAAAGCAGCAGGGGCTGGGGGTTAATACTCAAAGCTCTGGAGTCGACCTGCCTGTGTTCTGTCACAGCTCTGTCACTTGGTAGCTGTGTGACCTCAGGCAAATTGCTCAAATTCTCTGATCCTCCATTTCTTATCAGTTAAATGGGAAAAAAGATGGTACCTATGTTTTGAGTCATTGTGAAGATACAAAGGTTCATATAAAGCTCTCAATACAACAACAAAAAAAAAAATAGAAGGGTCACCCTGAAATGATAAAAATAGAATGCCCAATTTCCAAACTAGCAGGGGGTTAAAAATGTAATAAAGAAAATTCAAATCTCTATCAAAATTTCAATGGCATTTTTCACAGAAATAGAAAAACAATCCTAAAATGTGTATCGAACCACAAAAGATTCCAAAGAGCCAAAGCAATCCTGAGAAAGAAGAACAAGGCTAGAAACATCACATTTTCTGATTTCAAACTATATTATAAAACTACGGTAATCAAAACAATATGATATTGGCTTAAAAACAGACACCCAGATCAATGGAACAGAACAGAGAGCCCAGAAATAAACCCACACATATATGGCCAATTAATTTATGACAAACACACCAAGAACATACAATGGCAAAAGGACAGTCTCTTCAAGAATTGGTATTGGGAAAACTAGGTAGCCACATGCAAAGTATGAAACTGGATCACTGTCTGAAACCATACACAAAAATGAACTTAAAATGGATTAAAGACTTGAATGTAAGAACTGAAACCATAAAATTCTTAGATGAAAACACAACCACTAAGCTCCCTGAATTGGTGTTAGTAATGAAACTTTTTGGATTTGACACCAAAAGGAAAGGCAACAAAAGCAAAAATAAACAAGTAGGACTATATCAAACTAAAAAAGCATCTGCACAGTAAAGGAAACCATCAACAAAATGGAAAAGCAATCCTACAAACGAAAGAAAATATTTGCTAATCATATATTTGAGAAGAGGTTCATACCCAAAATATATAAAGAATTCATACAATTCAATAGCAAAAGAAACACAATCTGACTTAAAAATGGGCAAAGGATGCAAATAGACATTTTCTACAGAAGATATACAGATAGCTAACAGGTACATGAAAAAATCACTAATAATCAGGAAAACACAAATCAAAACCACAATGAGATCATCACTTGTGCTTGTTAGAATGGTTAGTATCAAAAAGACAAGAAATAACAAGTGTTGGTGAGGATATGGAAAAAAGGGAACTCTTATGCACTGTTGGTGGGAATGCAAAATGGTGCAGCCACTATGAAAACAGTATGGAGGTTCCTCAAAAAATTAATAAAGAAAATTCAAATCTCTATCAAAATTTCAATGACATTTTTCACAGAAGTGGAATTACTGGATCATATGGTGATCCCATTTTTAATTTACAGTAGCTGAGGCATGGAAATAACCTAAGTGTCCATCAATGGATGAATGGATAAAGAAAATGTGGAATAAATATATGTATATATACAACGGAATATTTTTCAGCCATTAAAAAAGAAGGCAATCTTGCCATTTGTGACAACATGAATAGACCGTAAGGACATTATTCTGAGTAAAGTAAGTCACATAGGAAGACAAATACCGTATCATCTCACTTAAATATGGAATCTAAACAAAAGACACACAAAAAAACAAACTCACAAACACAAAGAACAGATTGGTGGTTGCCAGAGGTGTGGGTTGGAGGGTGGATGAAATGGGTGAAGACAGTCAGAAGTTCAAACTTGCAGTTATAAAATAAATAAGTCCTAGAGATATAATGTGCAGCATGGTGACTACAGTTGTTAATACTGTGTTGTATATTTGAAAGTTGCTAAAAGAATAGATCTTAAAAGTTCTCCCCACAAGAAAAAACTATGTATGGTGACAGATGTTAACTAGATTTACTGTAGTCTTCATTTCACAATATATGCAAATATCAAATCATGTTGTATACCAAAAACTTATATAATGTTATATGTCAATTATATCTCAATAAAAAAGGAAAAATTCAATCAAGCTAATAAAATCAGGAGTAGAGAAAAATAGGTATAGAAAATTCCAAGTACACAGAAAGCATAATATAAGATAGAAATAAACACAATATATCAATAATCACAATGTATTCATTAGTCTAAATATGTTAAGTAAAAGTCATAGACTGTCAGATTTTATTTAAAAAAACAATCCATCAACAAAATCCAGCTATATACTTCTAACAGACATATCTAAAGCAAAATGACCTAAGTTTGGAAATAAAAAAATGAAAAAAAGGTAGATCTGACAAATACCAACCAAAACCAGCAATATAGCTACAGTACTATAAAAAGTATTATTAAGGATAAAGATGGTCATATGTTATTATAAAAGGATAAAAAGAAAAATTCACCAGGAGGATTTAGTAATTCTGAATGTTCATGCTCTTTAATAACATAGCATCAAAATACTGAGTGGAGATTAGGTCAAAATTCATGTTGATAAATCTGTAATCAAAGTAGATTTCAACATATGTCTCTGTAATTGATAGATTAATGAGAAAATATTCATAAAAATCATGGAAGATTTAAACAATATAATTAAGACAAGACCATTTTCATTATGTCTTCACTGGTCTAAAATCTTCCATAGCTTCTTATTACTCTGGCATCAAATCCAAATTATTCTTCTTGATTCTAAAAGTTCTCCACATTTGGCACTGCCCTATGTATCTAGCCAAGCTTATCTCTTACTTATCTCCAACACTAATAATCTATCCTAGGTAAATAATACCAGTAATGGACCAGAGAGAGGAAGCTCTATGGTGTAGCACTTATGTGCTTGGGTTGGAATTAAACTGAAAAGGTTTAAATCCTGGCTCTACCACTTACTAACTGCAGGGTCTTGGACAAGGTACTTAACCCTTATGATCTTCAGTCTTCTCATCCATAAAATGAAGATGCTGGTAATATCTACCTCCCAGGCCTATTATGAGGGTTTATAAAGATAAGCAGTGCCTGCTACACTGTATCTGCTCCATTAATACTGGCTACATGCCTTTATTCATATTGCTGGTATCTACTGGAACACCCCTTTCCTCCTCGCATCTATTCAGACCATCCAGGTGTGAAGGCCAACTCAAGTCTCTCTTCTTTTGTAAGGCCTCACTAATTACTCCCTCTAGCCTTCATTTATCTCCTCTTCTACAGCACAGTAGTTCTTAACCTTGTCACAGATGAGTAGAGAGCCACAGATGCCTTAGAGAATCTGATGGAGGAAGAAGAGAAAAGGTGTTCTGTTCATAAAAATGCGCATGTACACACACACATCTGCAGAGAACATCAGGGATTCATGTCTCTCTGAAACCCACGCAACGTCAACTAAAAACCTCTGCCTTCACGTCTATGTTTCACCATCGCCCACTCTTCTCCTGAGGTCATATTAACAAAAGCACAGAATGCTACCACAGAGCCAGAGGAGGCACAGAGATAAGCGAGGGAAGTTCACTTCATAGACAAGAAAAGTGATTCACAGAGAGGTGAAGTGACTCACCAAAGCCACATACAACTATGGAGTGGCAGGTGGAGCCGGATGTGTCTCCTGACTACCCTTCCAGTGTTCTTTGCAAAAGTATGTTTGAATGGTTCATCTCAAACTCTAAAATTGAGGAATAATGGTAGCCCGTTTTTTCAGAGAGGGTCATGATCCCTTGGGGAATCTGTCCCCAGGTAATCAGGCCAGAAATCATCAAGGCTCATTCTCAGGATGATAATTACTAAACATACCAGCAATGTTATTACATTTTATTCTACTTTAACTTCTTTGTATTGAATTTCCCTTATTGGCTTTCTCTGCAGCAAACAATCCTAAAATTTGTATGTAATCACAAAAGATTCCAAATAACCAAAACAATCTTGAGAAAGAACAAAGCTGGAGGCAGCACAGTTCCTGATTTCAGATTATATTATAAAGCTAAAGTTTGGTATTGACATAAAAACAGACACTTAGATCAATGGAACAGAATAGCGTATCAAACTGGAAACACAAAACCATCCCAATTTTATTATCTGAGGGAGTTAACGTTAAGGCTTTCTTTAAAAGTTTTCTATAATAATCAAGGAACATCATGAATTCTAGATTTTGGGGTAGAAAAGACACAAAGCCAACCCACAATCTTTCATTCTCAGATCTGACTTTATAGATACAAATTTTGAATAAATACATCTTAGATATTCTTCCCTATGATAAGGAAAATAATATTTTTTAACACGCCAATAGGTCTAACAGGAGAATCTCAGCCTCCCCCTTGGGGACCCTTCCGGGTCCTTCTTCTGCCCTGCTTGCCGTGCGCGCCAAACTGCCCCGTATACAGAAGTAGAAAAGCATAAATTGCTCCCCTTGCCTGCATTCGGAGCTCAGGCCTTGGGAGATCACTCTCCTCTAAGCCCGCCAGTATGAAATAAACCTCCCCCACTCCAAGACCTCCAAGTGCCGCTTGGTTCTTCCGTCGGGAGATCCAGTCCAGGTTCCGTGACACCTATAAGACATTTTTCCAGAACAACAAATAGTAAAATGGACTACACACTGCTTGTACTTTACATCACCTCCAAATTTTCAAAGGTGTTTAATATAAACAACAATAAAAAAGAAAAGCATCAGGCATAACCTACAAAACACAATAATCAACCTCCATGTTATTAAAAACTGATTAGAACTCACGTAGTCACAGACTCTGGGCGAGCAGGGAGCTGCTTTACCATGTAGAGTCATACTACCAGCCTAGGAAATGAGGTAAATGACTCAGGAAGAGGGGGAGGTTTGTAAAACAGGATTTATCAGTCAAAAACTTTAATCAACAGCCAGGATAGAAAGCACTTTATAAGAAAACAATATTGGAACACCTGAAGAGCATAGGTTTTTAACAAAAGAAAAGGATCTTAGAGATGAATCATAAAGGCCACCTAATTAAACTCCTTCATTTTCCAAATGAATAAACTAAAGCCTGAGACCCAAACTGCATCTCTTTTGAAATTCACAGGTTTTCCAGAGAAGGGAACCTGGGACCCACCGTAAGAAGTCAGCTTCCCCAAATGAAAATTCATACTATCTTGGATAATGAGGCAAGTGAAATAAATACTGGAAAATGCCAGAACATTACTTACACATTCTAAATAATAAGTCCTACTAAGTGCTTCAGGGAAAGTTCACATGCCACAAGAACTGGATCTTTCGTCTGCCAAGTGGCCCAAAAAGCTAGCCGAGCACCCAGTGCACTCTCAGTAGCTGACATGGATGCAACGGCACATCCACTTGTACTAAGTGGTTCTTTCCCTTGCTGTCTTCCTTTGGCAAACAAAAACACCTGGAAAAAGGAAAGTGCAGACTACAGAATTTACCCACATATGTGAGCATACCTTTAGTTTTTCCATCCATTGACTTCATGTTTCATACATGTGTTCTAAAAAATAATGGGTTCAAGAATTAATGTTTATTAGTATAGCAAAAATGTGTTCTTGATATTGCTTATGTGGGAAATTTATAAGAAAAATTTGATTGGCAGGTTAATATGTGTTCACACATGGTCTGTTATCACAAAGACAAATGTAAGGCTGCACATCACCCAAGTTGCCTCCCCCACAGGAGAGGAATTTAGTTTATTCCAGTTGCCTAACCTGGAGTAAATCGACTCTAAAGTTATTTAAGAAAATCGTTCAGATTTTAATGATTAACAAAAACACAAGAAGATGTCTTATGCATCACAATTTTACAAGTTAAGGTATAATAGAAAATGATAGTTAAATAAATAATCTAAATTTTCTGTAAGTAAGGGCAAATATCCCAAAAATTCTGAACTTCATTTTTCCTTCTTATATCAATCTTTAATTCTTATACAGAACTCTTTAGAGAAGTAAAATCTAAAGTCTAACTCCAATCTCATTCTTTAGGGATATGGTGAAGTCTGGTGAATATGCCATCAGCCAGTGGCAAGGGAATATTGCAAAGATGTGGCCATGGTCTAAGGACACTCACAAAGAACAATGCCACAGTGCAAAGAGCCATAACCACCTCGAGGCCTGTAGTGATAAGATTCTGGAAAATGCAGAAGTCATTGTGTATTTTGCAGAGAGCAAACCAACTTAATTCTAAAATGCTTCCATCATTTATACTATCCTAAAATCCAAAGTTCCTTTTAGGCAAATGTACAATGTTTGGTAGTTATTCTCTCTGCATCCATACTAACTACACAAAACTTTAGTGCTATATATGTTCTTTGCTTCTTTTGAAAACAAAATAATGGATTTTTTTCATATAGGTTTCTGACTAAAACTGAAGCACGTGATACACCGATATATTCTCTGATTAAGAAATTTTCAGAATTAAATTTTCCCATCAAGTACTTCCAAATTAAAATCATAAATCAGTAAAAATGAACCATGTGGAAATAATGTAATTGTTTAAGGACCCTTTTCTGGTATTTTATCAAATTATCATCACAGTGAATTTCCTAGACAAAAATACTCAAAATAACTATGCTCACAACAGGATTAAAGAAGGGCTGAATCATCCTCTACAATTTCTGCTACCAAAAAGGAGCAACTGAGAAACATTTAGAAAATAAATCTAAGTTAACGCAGTATCAAAGCAATGAAGAAAGAAATTGCTCATGGAAATGTTTAACTGAACAAAGTAGTATGTTTTGACCAAACATGAAATGTTTCATGTCTTTAATTTTCTTGTACCTCGTTAGGGGGAAAAAAATCTCCTTATAGGTTCATTTTGTTATTGAAATATTTCTCAGTAATTGATAAAATATAATTGTTGCTCTTTCTGTCCTGTGCCTGATTTTTGCCTTTTGTGAGGAATGTTCTTAAGGCTCTAGAAAGATAGCTAAGGTGGAAAATAGAGGTAGGGCAGAAATGTTTGGAAAAAAACATAACGAGCACTATCATGCCCTGTGAGTAGAAGGATTTGTTTGGGGCCAGATCATGAACATCGAGACTAAAAACTATCATCATTTTGCCAGGTAGAGAAGAGAGGTTTGGCCAGATTCATGGAAAATAAATCTTCCAGACTGGCCTGAAGAGAGAGAGTTAGGGTGCTCCTGGGACAGCTCCCTGGGCGCCAGGCGGGGTCCTGGCAGGAAACAGGCGGCGGACAAGCTGGGTAACATAAGAAAGATCAGCAAGGGAATATTGCAAAGATGTGGCCATTGTCTAAGGACACTCACAAAGAACAATGCCACAGTGAAAAGAGCCATAACCACCTCGAGGCCTGCAGGAATCCGGGAGCAGCTATCAGGGAATTGGGGAAAAGAGGCCTGATTGGAGCTCAGACCTTTTAGAGGAACAAGCTCACCCATGCCGACCTGCCGGGGGCAAACAGTCCTCACCTGATCTCTTCACACCCTCTGATATTCTGTCACTGCCACTGCGAGCCACACCCAGCTGAAAGCCAGGGGCAGAGAGCAGAGTGCAGAGAGGATATGAAGTAGATGGAAGAGACCCAGTCTAAGGGTAAGGTCATAGTAGTGGGAATGAGAAGGATACGATACAGAGGCAAATTTCACAGGATTTTTAGACTCATTGGATTTGGAGATGGGAATGATGCCCGGGTTCTTGTTCACAGAGCTGAAGAATGAACTTCGCAAACACTCAAAGTAGGCGAGCAAGTGAGAGGCTTTTATTTAGAAATAAAGTGAGAGGACGGAGTTCCTGGCTCATGCCAGGAGGGCACCAGAGAGTCTGTGGTGGTGCGTTGTCTAGGGGATTTATAGGCAGCTGAGAGACAAAGGGCTAGGGATATAGACCCGCTAAATGGTCCCCCAAATGCTTACCTTTGAAGAGACAGTTCGTTGCTTATAAGTCTTCTGGGCTATTTTTACAAAGTTAACCTAACACAACAAATTTATTGCTTTGATTCTCTCCCAGAATAGCAGCTTCTTGGTCTGGGGGCTTCTCACTCAAGACTGCCTGTCCTGCTCCCAAGGTGGGCTGAGTTATTGTCTGTTATGTTAAGAAACCTGTTTTTTTGACTTCTTGGGTTTTAAAACACAATCTTCTCTTTAAGATGGAGTTTTCCTGTTTTTACTATGTTGTTTGTCACTGGGCTCGCTTGCCATATTAATTGCCCAAGTTATAAATTACTTGATTAGGACTGGAGGAAGAAAAGCAGCATCTGGGTAAAGTTTAAGAAGATAAGCTGGGCCTTTTAGCAGGCTAAAGTAAATTTTACAATAGGTTCATTTAATTGACACAATGAAGACATGGGCTATGCTGAGGTATTTTCTTATCTGGAGGACATTTAAATGTTTTAGGCCAAGTTACTCCTGGCTTTTTTAATCTCATAGAAGAATGCTTATATTACTTTAGAGAATTAATGTGACTCTGACGTTGCTTAATTGTTTAACATGGAGTTTTGGTAAGAGTCTTTTTCCAGAGGCTCTCACCGTACTCTGTCTAAACCCACAGTCCCTGTCTCAGGAAGACAGAAGTCAAGGATGACATCATAGTTTCAAGCCTGAGTTAATAACTAGATTGATGATGACATCAGCTGAGCCTGTTTTGGCTAACCACAGTATTCCCAATGTCCAGTGCAGCCCTGGGCATGAAAGACATTCTATAAACATTTGCTTGGGGAAGGGTGTGCTGGATGGATAGATGGTAGAAGAAGCAAATTTCTAGAAAGATGATGTATTATGTAGTCTTAAACTTACTGAATTTAGGGTATTGTGGAAGAGCCTAGCAGGTTGGTTGAAGATTTGAGTCTGCAACTCTGAAAAGAATAGGAATAAAGATGTACCTCTAAGAACCACCTGTACAAGTACCAGCTGACACAATGAAAGTAGATGAAATAGCATGGAGAGTAGGTATAAAGGGAAAAGAAATGGGGTCTGATGACCAACGGGATCTGTCTCCATTATGGGACAAAATGAGGAAGGGAAACCAGAAAAGGGAAAAACCAGCAAAAGGAAAAGCCAGTGTGTACAACCATTTCCCACCCAATTAAAACATATTCACATGTATTTGTACATCTGTAACTCCAGGGGGAAAATCTCAGGGCAAAATACCTTTGAAACCAAAGTCAGTCAAAGGGAGAAATAAAGTGGGAGACACCCATTTATTTCTTGCAAGAATTCGTCCGTGTTTCTTTCCACCCGACTGCAGAAAAGGAGAGCTCCACCCAACCTCTCTGGTCCAGATAAGCCCTCACTTGCCCACGTAATTACCTATTGATACGGAGATGGCTACTTCTCTCCACCCCTTGGAAACACCTACTGATATGGAGATGCACTAAGGCCAGGCGAGAGACTCTGGAAATACTGCAATTTTACCCACAACATCCCCGGTAGGCTTTCTTATTCTTAACGCTGCAGTCTTGCCTAACATGATACAAATGCAAGCTGGAGACCACCACTTACCTACTGGCCTCATTAAAATTTTTTTAAAGCCCCAAATCCTAATCTTACTAGTTTTGCTTACCTTGAATCTAATATCCAACGTTCATTCTTTAATTTAGAAAAGTCTATTTATTAGGCCTTTTATTGCAAGCAATCATGTATTGAATACCTATTACGTATCAAGCACTATGCTCAGCAAAGATGTAAAAATCAATCCCCAGTCATCAAGGAAATTAAAATCAAATTGGACTGTAAAAAACCATTGAACATAAAACAATTAGAGTTCAATTAAGAGCTGACCTATATGATTCAAACCAAATAGCACTTCATCCAGGGAGAATTCATACCATTCATCACCTGCCAACATATGCATTTTTTTCCTAACTCAAAAGATTGGCAGAGAAGCTAAATCCTACATAGCTGTACTCATTGAAAGCCTAATCGTGCCATATTGTAAATTTCTCTTAATCTTTCCTTCTTCCCCACTGTTCCATAAGGTCTCAATAGTCTTTGTACCTACTGTCTGGAACATAGTAGTCATTCAAATGTTAAATGAATGAATTAATTAGAAGCTAAACGAAGCCCAAAGCAACCATATCAGTGTCCTTAAGGCTCCCATAGCAAATCCCCAAAGCTTTAAGGTCCAAGGCCATTGCATAATATGGCCTTTGAGCCTTGGCCCCATGGGATGACTGGTATTAAATACTTTGTGCTGGGTGTTAACGCAAATGCTCAGAAAAAAACCCCAGCAAATCCTAGAATGGTTTTAGAAAAGAGAAAGAAGATTGTAGCACAATCTGACGCATAAAATGGGCTCACTAAATGTTTGATGACTGAATGAACAAAGGAGAGCTGAGAAAGGTGGTGAGCTCAATAAGAGAATAAACTCCGGGGATGGGGGGGATTGATAGATGAGGTTGTATCTGAAGCCCTCTCTAGCTGAAACTCAACTGAATCTACTTCCTAAAGGCTATTATGTCCACTTCCACGGGTTCATTCCCCAGCATAATCCCTTCTTCACTATTCCAAACCTCCCATGAAAGGAAAACAAAACCTGTAAACCACACAATCAGCAGTGTCTCCCAAACTTGATGGTGCATGCTCACCACCTAGAGGTCTTGTTAAAATGAATGCTCCCAAACATTATGTCTGGGGTGAGGCCACAGACTCTGCATTTTTAACAAGCTTCCAAGTAATGCTATACTGCTGATCAACAGACCACACTTTCTGAGTATCAAGACCCTGGAAGATGTCGCAGGAAGCATGTACGGACTCTTAAAGCCGGAGTTAAGACACTTCCTGCTCCCACACTTCCTAAGTCGCATAACCTAGACGAGTCATTTTCCCTTTCTGAGCTTCCCTTTGTCAGCAGTGAAATACGGTGAGTGACAACAGCTAACATTTATTGTTTATTACTTACCAGGAACTAGTGTTTCGTACTTATCAACCTATGAGTAGGACTTAGGTTAAACAACCTGTTCGAGTACAGTACAATAAACCTAGATCTGATTCTAAATAGTTTAGTTCAAGAACCTGTGTTATCACTGTATAAGGCTGCCTTTTCAGCTGAGCTCCCAAAGCCATTTTGAAGGTTAAATAGTAATTGGTATTTTGCTAACATTTTGTGAGCACTCATGTTCCAGACCCTAGTCTAAGCTCCCATGGGGGCATATTAACTCATTTACCTTTATAACGGCCCTATGAGGTAGGTACTATTCGTAACCCAGCTTACAGGTTTAAATAAGCCCAAACAAGTTAAACAGCCAAAGGTCAAACAGTAGCACAGACAAGACTGGAACCCAGTCGAACTGCAGAACCCAGGGCTCTTTCGCCAAAAGCCAGGAAAGGCCGCGGCCTCGGGACTCTGGGCTACGAGACAGCAGCCCTCCGGTGGGGAGGGTGCACACCGTGCCCACTCCGGACGGGCCAGGTGCCAGCCCCGGCCCGCTCCCGAAGCCAACCAAGCCATCCTCTACCCTTCGCTTTATGTCTATCTGTGGGAAGCGTCTTTCTCGGCACACCTAGGATCCCGCACGAAGGGGTCAGGCCTCCAGTGAAATATAATTTTTCTAACCCGAAAAGGGCTGATCAGCTGAGCATCTCGAGAAGTGATTTATACTGAAAATGCACCACGGGCGCTCCGGGACCCCCCAGCCTGCGGCCCCGTAAATGTGTGCCGCTGCATCCTGGGTGCCACACAAGCCACTAGGCCCGGGAATTTGCAGTCTAGGCCCCGGCACCCACGCCGCCTACCTCGGGGCTGGCGCCACAATCCCATCTGCTCTCCAACACCGCCCTCTGCTGGCCTGTCCTCGGGTCGCCCGCCCTGGGAAGCGGTTCCGGGTGACCCGGAAGCGAAGGCGGCCTTCGCTTCCGGGCGGAGCGTCTGGGCGCGCGCACGTGGTTGTGTTGCCCGGGCTGGAGCCGGTGCTGGCGGAGGAGTGGTTTCACCTGTGTTCCCGGAGCGGGCGAGCCCAGCCGGAGTCATGGAGGGCCAGAGCGTGGAGGAGCTGCTGGCGAAGGCCGAGCGGGACGAGGCGGAGAGGCTGCAGCGCATCACGGTGCACAAGGAGCTGGAGCTGGAGTTCGACCTGGGCAACTTACTGGCCTCGGACCGGAACCCCCCAACCGGGCTGCGGAGCGCGGGACCCACGCCTGAGGCCGAGCTGCGGGCCCTGGCGCGAGACAACACGCAGCTGCTCATCAACCAGCTGTGGCAGCTGCCCACGGAGCGCGTGGAGGAGGCCCTGGTGGCGCGGCTGCCGGAGCCCACCACGCGCCTGCCGCGCGAGAAGCCGGTGCCCCGGCCGCGGCCGCTCACGCGCTGGCAACAGTTCGCGCGCCTCAAAGGCATCCGTCCGAAAAAGAAGACTAATCTGGTGTGGGACGAGGCGAGCGGTCAGTGGCGGCGCCGCTGGGGCTACCAGCGCGCCCGGGACGACACCAAGGAGTGGTTGATCGAGGTGCCGGGCGGTGCTGACCCTTTAGAGGACCAGTTCGCTAAGAAGGTTAAGGCTAAGAAAGAACGAGTGGCCAAGAATGAGCTGAACCGGCTGCGTAATCTGGCCCGCGCACATAAGATGCAGCTGCCCAGTGCAGCCGGCATGCACCCTACCGGACACCAGAGTAAGGCGGAGCTGGGCCGCGCCATGCAGGTGGCCAAGGTCTCCACCGCCTCCGTGGGGCGCTTCCAGGAGCGCCTGCCCAAGGAGAAGGGCCCCCGGGGCTCCGGCAAGAAAAGGAAGTTCCAGCCACTTTTCGGGGACTTTGCATCAGAGAAAAAGGGCCAGTTGGAACTGCTGCGAGTCATGAACAGCAAAAAGCCTCAGCTGGATGTGACGAGGGCCACCAATAAGCAGATGAGGGAGGAGGACCAGGAGGCGGCAGCCAAGAGGAGGAAAATGAGCCAGAAGGGCAAGAAAAAGGGGGGCCGACAGGGCCCTGGGGGAAAGAGAAATGAGGGGCCATCCAGGCAGGGAGGGAAAAGGAGAGGGGCCTTGGGAGGCAAGATGAATTCCGGACTTCCTGGCTTGGGTGCCAAAAGGAAGGGAGGACAACGCCCAGGAGGAAAGAGGAGGAGGTAAACCTCAGCCTCGGCGCCGCCTATAAACCGAAAACCACGCTGAATGTTAAGCTGTAGGTACTGTAGAAGATGTAGAAGGTGGCCCTGCCCCCGAGAGAGCACTGAGCTGGACTTCCAAGGCTGTGGCTGGAGATTAAAGGGTGTATTTGAGGACCTAAAAACTGGGGAAAGAATTTGGTCAAAACTGGCAATGAGTTCTATTTTTAAACAGCTGGCTTTTTCTATTTAACTTTGAATATTGTGTGAGAGTTGGTCGTATTTCAAGACTTCGATTTCTGCATTATTTTTATTACCTGTGTATCAAAACAAGGGGGTGGGAAGGAAAGATTACATTTTCAGAACTTGACTGTTGTAAAGGTTGTGTAATTATTAAAGTGTCTGTCTAATGTTTCTTTTAACTTTTTGTCTATTGGTCGAAATCTAAAGCCCGTGACCTGGATACCTGGTACAGATTATTTTCACTTACTTAAAAAAAAATAAAGCAGCTGAATTATGGTATCAGTAAGCCCGCTTTTATGAGAAAAACTCAAGACTTCTTTTGGTATGAGATACAATATTGAAAGTGTAGTTCAACTGGTATCTCTTTGAAAAAATACTTAAGCATTTACTGTAAATGATAAATCTGGACTTCACTACATAATGGTGATAATCCAGAAAATATTTAAATCTTTCTCAACACTTTAGTCCTCACATTTTTTTAAAGCTCCAAGTAGGGCCTGTTAAGAAAGAAAGGAACCCACAAAATCCATAATTGGAACATTATTGTCTTTTGATCCATTAGTCAAACTGACTTGAACTTGTTTGACGAGGAGGTGAAATATTTATAACTCCTTGTAAAGATGGTATCTCCTGAAAGGATTCATATCAGGTGTAGCATCCGGGGGCTGGGGGGTTCTGCTATTATAGTTTTGAAAGCCACTATATTCTGCATTTTGTGGTGACAATTGATAGAAAGTTAAAACTTGGAGTTTTGTCTTTCTTAAGTGTCTCATTTTTATAAGTTACTTTTAGAAATTGCTGTGAAAGAAAATCCAGATTTCATATCAGGTTACTATAAACACAGATGTTCAATTGTTACTGTCTTGGAATACTTTCTGATTAAAGTTGGGCTTTGCTATCATCGATTAACTTTTCCACTGGGGCATAGTGTGATCATGAAAAGTTTTTTAACTACTGATGAAACCATTTACAGCTTCATCCAAAGTCAAGCCATTATAGAGCACTTAACATTTTAAATTGTCAACTGTCCAGGGTTTTTTGTTTTTAGTGTTCTGTTTGGGGATTTGGGGGGGGGGGTTCTTTTTAGTTTTAAGAGTTGGACACAGCACTGGCCCTGTAAAAAGGACCCTCGGGCTTTGAGCAGGATTCGCGTTTACTGTTAAAACAGTTTAAACGCAATACCTTAATTTATACCAAAAATACCTTAAGAAGGCAACATAGCATTTTAAAAGAATCAGTGAAAAAAAACGCCGTTGTTTCTCTCCCATTCCCCGTGTCCCGAACATTAAATAAAGGGTTTTAAGTACAGAGGCTCCAGGAAGTGCCCAAGACGTCACAGCGCCGGGGCCCTTAGGGCAACGTCAAAGGAGGGTGTCGGGACGCCGCCGCCAGGGCAGTTCAGGCTTTGACTCGAGGGCCGAAGCTCCAGCCCTGCGGGGCGGGGCGGGGCGGGGCGGCAGGGAGGAAACGCAGCCATGACCGCCGCCGCCCGCGCGCGGGTCGCGCACTTGCTGAAGCAACTGCAGCTGGCAGCGTGAGTCCGGGGCCCGGGAGCGGGCGAGGGGCCGGAGGACGCCCCTCTAGGGACGCCCCGCCCGGCCCCGCGCGTTCTTCCCACGGTCACTTTCAGGAACGGGGGAAGGAGGTGCCGCCGCGCGCGCCCGCTGTGCGCGGAGCCGTGCGTGGGCCGGTGGCGCGGGCACGGCGGGGTGAGGCACGTTGCAGCCTGCTCGTCCCACGGCTTGGAGAGGCCAGGGCCTCTTCGCGGGTCGCCGCAGGCAGTGGCGCGCTTGGCACAGTGACCATGAAGATTCACGTGTCCGATCAACATGTTTGGATTGGGTGTCTGTTATGTGCCCAACGCTGTTATACGTGCTGGGGAGACAAAATACAAAAATCTCAAGACCGGAGCAGTTTAAAATCTAGTAGGGACTTGGATAGGGGGACAGGGTTTGTAAAACCTGTGCGGAATGCAGCGGACAGCTGGTGTAGAAGAGAAAGGTGAGTGTGAGGCCACCTGGAGCTGCACCCCCGGGCACCTGCAGGGAGTCAGGGCCTTAAATGTTGTGACATGTCTGACTGCACCTCCAGAAATGGCAGGTACTAGTAGCCCCCTGATACAGACTCGTTGAATGGGTAAGTGCACAGTCACCCTAGGAAAACGTGAAAATTTTGAGCTGACAGGTGGAGATAAGGAAGGGGACCAGAATGGCAGCACCAGAGGCAAGAGATGTGGATCCGAGTCTAAAAGTTAAAGTCGGGACCTACCTTCATAGGAGGTGAGGATGGAAAACACAGATGGTCAAAGACTGGGAATAAGGAAAAAGCATTTATGGGGCACTTACCATGTGCCAGGCACTGTCCTACAGCTTTATATGTACTTTGATAGTAACTTCAATCCTTACAACAACCCTGTGCCATACCCTATTATTATCTTCCTATTACATATAAAGAAACAAAAGCATGCGGGAAAAAAAAGAACATATCCAGTGTCACACAGCCATGATTTGAAGCCAGATATTCTTGTTTCACAGTCCTTGTTCTCAGTCCTTGCTAAGGAATTTGAATTATGTCCTATAGATAACGGAAAGTTAGGGAAGCAATAGTTCTCACTGTGAAACACTAACACCTTGAGGTGCTCCATGTAAAAAGAATTGGGAAACTGCTCACTGCTGCATAGCCCTCTTGGAGAGTCAAGATATATATTAGCACATGTAGGGCTCTGAGAAGTCCTGCAGGAGAAGAAAAACAGTGTTAGCTATATTTAAACTCTGTTCTAAACCTGTGTCATCATGGAACTCTTTATCAAGCAACACCATTCACATCCCTTGGAACCAGTGTCACGTAGAACATGTCGGAATGGTTTCATCAATCGTGACAAAGGAGGATGGCATGATTAGAATTAAGTTAGAGCTTTCTGGTGGCAGTGGTGAGTGCAGTGGAAAGGCTAGAGGTAACTGCAGTGCTCAAGCCAAAAGGTGATGGCTTTAGGCACGAAGGAGAGGCAGCTGGTATAAGGGTTAGGTATGAGAAATCAGAATCAGCAGGAGTGTATCTGGTTGGTAAGACAAGTTGAGGTTTCTGGCTGGGTCATCGGGGTAAACAGTGGGGACCATGTACCAAGATAGGGACTGTAAGGGGACTAGCTTTTGGAAAAAGATAACCAGTCTTGGGCATTTTGAGTTGGACATGCCTCAAGTATGTCCAGGTGAAGAACCCTGGCATGTAATTGAATATATTGTTCCGGGGATCAGGAGCAAGTTGTGGATTCAAGTGTGTACAGAGGACAGTTGAAACCACAGATGTAGAAGCAAAGGCCTTGGCAAACTGTAAACCTAGAAGAAAAGGGCTGGGGAGAAGCACTGTTAAGGCAGGAGTAGCAAAATGGAGCTTATTTGTTCTGCACATGTTTACTTTTTTAATAAGGTAAGCGTTTTAAAAGTGGGAGATTTCAGATAAAAAAAAAAACCTTAGAAAATTGGGAAATAACATTATTCGGCCCACATTTCATCTAGGGAAAGTCTGCCAGAGCTTAGGTGAAGTGGTGGCCACCTCCTTAGGACAGGGCGCGTATTCCAGCTTCCTGAGGGACCCCAGCAGAGCCCACCCTCACTCCACACAGCAGCTGTGCCGATGGCCAGCCTCCTTAAGGCGTTTGGATTCGCAAGTGATTTGCGCTTTGGATGGAGGAAAAGGAACTGGCATTAAAAAATAGGAGATGTGGCCGAAAAGGTGGGAGAAAGCTCAGGAAGGAAGGGAACACGGCATCACATTCACCACAGATTTGCAGTGTTCTCATCCCTAGGGCACAGCAGGGAACAAAACAGCCTGACATCCTTTGCACCTAAGGGCACAGAGTGTGGCCCAGACAATAAACTAGTATGAAAATTTAGAGTATATCTGATGTTGGCAGGTATTGAAGAGAAAGAGAAAGTGAAGGGGACACGGGGGTTGGAGGAGGTGATGCAACATTAGAAACGGTGGTCAGAGAAGACTTCACTGTTTTGGTTCCTTGTCACTGCGCTTACGTTACCATGAACTTGGTGGCTTAAAACATACATTTATTCTCTTACAGTTCTGGAGTTTAGAAGTCCAAAATCAGTTTTACCGAACCAAAATCATGTATAAGCAGGGGCACACTTAGACACCCAGAGGCCCTAGGGGAGGATCCGTTATCTGGACCTGCATTCCTTGCATGCATTGGCTTGTGGCCCTTTCCATCATCTTCACAACCAGCAGCGTGGCATCTTGCTTCAGTGGTCACATTGCCTTTTTGTGTGTCAAATCTCCCTCTGCCTCCCTTTTATAAGACATTTGTGATTACATTTTGGGCCCACCCAAATAACCCAGGATGATCTGTCTCAAGATCCTTAATTTAATCACATGTGCAGAGTCCTTCTTGCTTTATAAAGTAAAGTTTACAGGTTCTGGGATTAGAACTCAAATATTTTGAGGAGCTCAGCCCACCACACTCACTGAGAAGGCAACTGATGGAAAAGACCAGTGGACGGAGGGGGGAGCCGGGTGGCTCTCTGGGAAGGTACCTGGAGGTGGAGCATAACTGGCACGGTTTCAGGACATGGTGGCTGGAGCAGAGTGAGTTACAATGGGGAGATGAGGTCAGAGACTTTGGGGGCTATGTGGGGGCAGCCAAGGATCACCCCAAGGTTTTTTGTCCTGAACGACTGAAGTTGTCATTAAACTGGGATGGGGAAGAGACTTTAAGGGAAGATCAGGAAGTGAGTCCTAGGCAGGGAAAATGTGAGACACGTCTAAAGACATTCAAGTGGAGGTGTCAAGTATAGACAGTTGAATCTGGAATTCAGCCGAGAGGTCTAAACCAGAAAATAAATGTGGAAATCATCAGCACAGAAGGTGTTCAAGGCCATGAGACCAAGTGAGGTCACTTGGGGAGTTAGTGTGGAAAGAAAAGTGTCCACAAGCTGAACCCTGGAACTTTTTGGCATTCAAAAACAAGAGCATGAAAAGAAACTGGACCAGGAGCAGCCAGTGCAGTAAAAAGAAAACCAGCGAGTAGGGTCCTGGAAGCCAAGGGAAGAAAGTGTTTCCAGGGAGAAGGAAGGGGAGAGGAAGATGCCACTGACAGGTCGGGTCAGATGAGGCCTGGACTGACAACTGAGTGGTGTGTTCGCAACGTGCAGGAAACTGGTGACCTGGGAAGCTTGTCATAGGAACCGGGGGCAAGAGCCGATTGGAAGAGGCTCCAGAGAGAATGGGAGAAGAGAGGGCAGAGAGAGCAGGCAAAGGCAGCTAAAGGCAAGGAGAGAGGGGGAGGCAGCATTGGGAGAGGGAGGAGGGACAAGAAAAGGCTGTTTGTTAATATAATACAGGAAAAATAACATTTTATGCTGGTGGATAAGATCTACCGGGAGGGAATTTTTGATGGCAGGCGAAAAAAGGAACGTTGGTAGTGATGTCCTTGGGTATATAAGATTTAGTGCCCGGAGGAGGGGTTGGCCTTTGCTAAAAGTATGGCCAGTTTATCAGTGACATCAGCAGGGAAGTCAGAATAACTGGGCCAGAGCCAGAAGGTGGATAATCAGGACCTTGCTGTAACTGTGGTTTTCTCTTCTCATGAGGAGTCAGGAAGTCCATCAGCGGTTTCAGGCTATCCTAAGAAGGTGGGAGAGCCCATGGTCTGTTCTCCCCACCCCAGGTCAGGTTCTGTATCTTGGTACACTAGGAAAAGAGAAAAGAAAGTCAGAGGAATTAAAGCGTCTACATTCATTTATTTATTCATTTACTCATTCCATCAGTATTAAGGGCTTACCTTATACCTGACACTATGCTAGCCACTGCAGATAAAGTTGTGAGAAAATGTAGATCTTGCCATGCCATCACAAAATTTACACTCCAGAGGCAGATGGAAACAGGAAAATAGCACCAACTGTACAGTGTGCTGATAGTTCTAATGAAGAGGGGCCATGGTACTGCGGACCACAGTGACAGGGCACCTACTCAGGACCTTAGGCCTTAGGGAAGACTGTGCAGGGGAAGTGACATCTGAACTGGCCCAGGAAAGGATGCTACTTAGCCAGAAAAAGAGAAGGAAACGTATGTTCCAGGCAGAAGAAATAACAAGGACAAGGTTCTGGGGGCAAAAAAGAACTTAAAGGAAAAGAACAAAGTTGATTTTCCCGGATGTCAACCCCGGAGAGGGAACTAGATGAGGGGCCAGACTGGGGAGGTCAGCAGAGCCGGCGAGCAGAGCCCGGTCTGAGCTTCATCCTAGGAGCCATGAGGGTGATTGAGGTGATTTTAAACAAGGGAGTGAAATCATTGGAAAGATGGCTCAGACCACAGACTGGCAAAGGCAGAGCTGCGAGAAGACTGTTAGGAACACCACAGTAATCAGACAAGAGATGATGCCAGAACTAGAGAGGGCAGAGGACCCAGGAGAAGTGGATGCATTTGGACTGGTAAATATTTGGGACCTTGACGCATGGCTGGCTATAAAAGGTGAGGGGTGAGCCCAGGATGGAACCCAACACTTAAGGAATGGGTAGAATGGAAAAGAAGCTGGAAAAAGAATATTCAGAGAAACCCAGCTGAGTAGGGAGCCCTAGAAGCCAGGAAGAACGTTTCACACCCCCCCTAAGGTGGGGGTGACCCTCGGCGTTCGCTGCTGCTACAGCAAGGTGCTGGGAGGTCTGAGGGGCGGGGGTACAGCAAGAAAGTTGGGACTTGTGGAGACAGCAGGCAGACTTTCGGGGACAAGGAGTGTATGGGAGGCCAGGAAACGGAGCCAGCTGATACAGGCAGGGCGGGTTGACCCAGAGGGTGAGCAAGCAGGAGAGAACAAGAGGTTGAGAGTTGTAGGCGTGAAATTCTTAAATATGATGACAAGGATCGGGTGAGGGGGAAGACAGCAAAACACAGGACAGATGGAGGTCCTAAGAAGCAAGAGGGGATGAGATTCAAACCACAAATAAGGAGTAGAAATGATGAATTGAGGTAGACCAGAGCCTGAAAAATATAAAATAAAAGGAGGTGGGGATGGTGGGGGAGAAAGGATGCGTGTGCTACCCCCCTCCTATGCAAAGGAAAGCTTTGAGTTTGGGGTTTTTTCCCCTTTGCCTCCGTTTTCTTGTCCATGGAGGGCATAAAGCTGGGAAAGCCCTCAAAAGCCAAACCCACTTGGGAAGGACAGGGCCTTGGCGTTGCCTGCTTTGATTTCCCCTGGGGGTTGAGAGCAGCGCGAATGCTCCTGGAAACTTAGCCCTTGGCCTTCTCAGCTGTACCCACGAGGTGGCAGTCTTGGATCGTGGCGGCGCTCACACCGCAGTTTTGACCACCTTTTTCAATTTTTTGAGGTTTTCACCTCCACTGAGCTCAACCCTTTTCCTTTCTCATCTTCCCCCTCAGATGTTTTCATTACGCACTTGAATGGGGACATTGGTTGAGGTGGGGGTGTTACACACTATGTAACAAGGTCCCCCGGGCACTAGAAACATAAAACCTCTTTGCGAAGCTTAGACAGATAGTGAGCAGGAGAAAGAGAAGCCAGGGAGGGGGCTGTCCGAGCAATCGGAGGCGACCAGGACAGGGAAAGGATACAGAGCCAGGGTGGAGAAGCGGGCTGGGAACTGGGAAGCGGTGGGCGCCCGGGGAGGGACCAGCGCACGGAGCGGAGGGACAGCGGTGCGCGTGAGGATGGCAGGGAAAGGAGGGAGGCGCCACGTGGTGACCAGGGACGCCTGCAGGCTCCAAGGGGCTTCTTGGAAGAACGGGCCCAGAGCCTGTTTGAATTAGAACTAAACACCTGAAAACAACGGGAAAACAGAAGGCAAGTTCCCCGGGTGGAGGGGGTGGGAGAGGCGAGGCTCCTGAAAACAGTTACCTTGGGTCAACGAGGTCAAAGCTCCTGAACTAGCGGGGAGCTGGGACCTCTCGGACACCAGGGCCCCATCTTAAACTAACCTGTATCCTCAGAGTGCTTATCTCAGCTCCGCGCAGCCATTTACTAAGTCCTGCTCGAATAATTCATGAAAGAATGATCCTGCAATACTGGAAAGACTCTCAGTCGACTTTCTGTCCATAGTGATTCCTGGGGTTTGCTCTGCACAGGGTTTGCTAGTAGCTACCTTGTTAGCAGCTTGAGGCTGGAATGCAATGTGAGTTACTTCAAGGCTTCTTAGCCTTTGGTTTTCTAGTTTCATTTTACATTTTTTCTCTTTTTTCTTTTCCCTAGCTGCCAGTGCCCGACCCATTCTCATACTTACTCCCAAGGTAATAATACATTTTGTGTTTTTGAACTGGTCACAGTTTCCAATTCCCCGATTGGCACTTATACATTTGGGCAAAGAGTGAAATGAAAAAACGAAGGCATATCAGAGGAAGGTTGATGAGAATGGTTGTCTTTTCACTTGCAATTGGCACTTTATTGTTCTAATTGTGGAGTGTTAGCTGAATATAGTCAACTGATTATGTATTTGAGCCAAACACATAATCAGTTGACTATATTTTAAAATAAAATAGAATTATTTGCTAAAGCTAAAAATGGTGGCACAAATAGGATTTTTAAATTGTCTGAACTCATCAGACAGAATTAATCAAGATGAAATCTTTGGAATCTTCTACTATACCTCAAAACAGAAAAGCTGAAGAACAAGGTGGTTCCTGAAGACAAAGCTCATTTGTATCAATTTTTGAAAAAATAACATTCTAATAATTAAAAATAATGACAGTTTTCCATTCCTACAAATGTCTTAATCCTTACCAGTTCCATTGTCCATAGAACAGCAGGAAGCTCATTGTAGCTTCAGCATGTCCTCAGAATGTCACATGAATTACTGACACAAAAATTAATTTCACTTCTTAGAAGGGAAGGTCAGATCTACATAGCGCTGTGAGAGACTGGAAAGGAGGGGGCCTGCCCACGCTGGAGCCTAACCAGGAACCCACAGAGAAGCTTTTTAGGGAGTAGAATAGAGGGTGACTCCCACTAGGGGTGTGCCCCATCACTTAGACAAAGTGAGGGAGCTTCTGCTCATTCATGGCCATCTACTAGACAGAAGCATGCCCAGCCTTTCTTAGGCCCTCATAGACCTAACCAGAATTTTGTCTTCAGCTGGTTTTCTCCAATTTGTAATTGGTTTCAACAAAGAATCAGTAATTTCCTATTTGGAAAATAAAATTAATAATTTAAAGAAAGATAATCTCATTGTTTTTTAGGATTTGATTCATGTCCTTCCCTAAACTTCAATAATAAGATCAATAGATTATTTCTTTAAAGGTGTTAGGGATCAAAGAGAGAATTTTGATTACGATACCCTTGCCCTCGGGGAACCGAAAGTAGATTGTTGTCTAGTTGTGGTCTCTTTCTGTAAAAAAAAAAAAAAAAGCAGTGAAATTGTTCTGTGAATGTTTTTGCAGTCTTTTTTAGACTGATGAGGACTGATAAAAATAAGTAGATAAAAGAAGGATAAAATTCATTAAGTGGGGCCATCTTGTTCCAAATGACAGAAAATCACTTTTGCCCTGACAAAAATCTGAAACATTGCAAAGAAACTTCAGTTTATAACGTTTTTAAATTAAATTTCACAAAGAGAACTAATTTTTTTTACATATATAACCTTGGAAAATGTAAATATCTTATTGTGATAAGTAAGAAAAAAAATCTTAATTCCATGGAAACTCCATGGAAAAAAATCAGTTCAGTGATCACAGTTAATTTAAGAAGTGTACGCAGGACTTCCCCAAGTAATGAATTTACTAAGAGTTGTTCACTGACAATAACCCTCCTCTAGAGTCAGGAGGATTTTTTTTCTAGAGGATTTTTACACATTGTTCTCAAAAGTATGTTTCAATTTCAATGGAGAAAATATTTTGAAAAACTGTTTTCATACACTAAGCATCAAGTCAGTATCAATTTCTCTTAAAATGCAGGTTTTTAATTTTGATTTGTACAATGAAACCTGAAAAATGCATTTAGGTAAGACTTTAAGGGAGATGCTTATGTTCCCTGTGGGAATACCAATTTACCATCACATTACAATGTCTTTGCTGTTTTTGAGGCTTACTCTGATGCTAATTTTTACATTTCTAGCTCCCGGACTTTCACCTTCTGGGAAAACAACAGATTATGCCTTTGAGGTAAATTTAATCAATCCATTCTTTAATGAATGACCTGAAAAAACACACCTAGAGTATTTTGTTAATGCATTATTACCTCATCTGAAGCCTGTTATTAATGGATGTTCCGTAATCTCACTATTTGGTCAGGCAAAGTACCCTGTTAGGATAATGGAAGGGAACTTTTCTGATAACATGAGTAATGTCTAGAATATTGTCTTTCGTACACCCATTAAAATAAGACAACCTCCCGGTTTACACAGATCTCCAACTTATGTATGTCATATGTTACATCTTTAGTTTTGTAATTTTAACAGTCCCAAAAGAAGTCCAGGTAGTCTTTTGAAGCACAAATAAAGGAAGAATCAATTCTGATGAATTTTTATCATACTATAATTATATAATTACTCATTTAAATCCTGTCTCTTCCTAGTTCAAGAGCTGTAAATTAAAATGTCACCAGAGGCCTGACAGATAACAGGTCCATGACAGTCTGGGTGACGACAGGGCCCATGTCACCAGAGCACAAGCCCTTCTGAGGGGTGCGGCGTGCACTCAGTCCTGGGAGATGGCTCCTGGACAGGGATGCAGACCCCAAGTCACCCAATTATTCAAGAAAGAGAGTAATCTGGACAGTCGCATTGGGCTTTTTCAATCTTGATTTTCAGAGTTATCAGCCAAATTAAAAAAAGAAATTTAAGTATAATGTCGCTCAAACAAAACAAAATGGCCAGAAGTGGCCCATCACCCATTAGCATAGAAGTTCTTCTCTCATCTGTAAACTTCATCGGGCCATGTTTCTCTTGTTCATAGCTGCATTACCAGAGCCAGCACAGTGCCTGAGACTTAGCAGACACTCGGTAACTTGGTTGGGTAGGAGACTGAATGGGCAGATGGATGGAGGGATGGATGAATGGTTGGAGGAGCAAATGAAGGGGAAAAAGATACACAGAGGAGACAACATTTAAATTGGAAAATAAGAAATTTGAGAGTTAATGGTGTGGAGCCAAGGGAAGGCAGGCATTTGAAACTGGGGGAACAATTGAGAGTTTATGATGTGTTTGGGAAAAGATAAGTAATTCCATTGAGACTGGAGTTAGATCAGCTTAAAGAAGTAGGGTGGGTCTCGGGAAAAGGGGCGTGATCTGGAAGGCCATGCTCAGGAATATATATGTCAGTCTGTAGACATTAAGGAACCATGGAATGAAATGGTCAATTCTCTAGTCTTAAATCTAAATCCTTTTTTTTTCAGATGGCTGTTTCAAATATTAGATACGGAGCAGGAGTTACTAAGGAAGTAGGAATGGCAAGTATTTAAGACGTCGACAGTCTTCTACTGTAAATGTTACCTATCTTTTAAAACAAGTGCAAATTGACAGCAATTGAGTCCTTCATTTTTAAGAATGTGCAGTGTTAAGTTTGCCAGAAGAGTCTATGTGGTGCTACTGCAATCAGACCTGACTTAGAAATTATTTTTACTATTGTAGGACCTAGAAAACATGGGTGCCAAAAATGTTTGTTTGATGACAGACAAGAACCTCTCCCAGCTGCCTCCTGTGCAAACAGTTATGGATTCCCTCGTGAAGAATGGCATAACCTTTAAGGTTTATGATAATGTGAGGGTGGAACCAACTGATAGAAGGTATCTTTGTAGTGTTGTAAACCAACACATATTACTGTTGCTTAAAACTTGCCCCAGGCTTTATCTGATAGCCTGGCACTTTCTTTCTGAAAAATATGACATAATGGCTTTTATTTTCCCTTCTCCAAGCTTCATGGAAGCTATTGAATTTGCCAAAAAGGGAGCTTTTGATGCCTACGTTGCTGTGGGTGGTGGCTCCACCATGGATACTTGTAAAGCCGCTAATCTGTATGCATCCAGCCCTCACTCTGATTTCCTAGATTATGTCAATGCCCCCATTGGGAAGGGCAAGCCCGTGTCTGTGCCTCTTAAGCCTCTGATTGCAGGTAAAGACTGTTTGTTTGTTTGTTTGATTTTGCAATTGGCAAAAGGCCTTGGGAAAGATAAAGCCAGGAATTTTAGGGCATATATTTCCAAAGCTTTCTGATTTCTTTATTTCAATATAGCACCTTGTTTGGAGATCAAACATATATTTATGTTTAGAATTCTGATCTTCATTATTGCACAGATAGAGACAATTTGGGTCAGTGGTGGGAGAGTCTGCAGATTTAAGCTATGAAGTCACTCTGTGGAATTGGGGGGCCAGAGGATGGTCATGATTTACATATCATTAGATCCCTCTATTGACAGGTTTTTCTTCTAAACCCCTCTCTGTTTTGTCCCATTTTGCCAGGCCCTGTGGAGGTTAAGGGGGAGCATTCGCTATTATTTTTCTGGTGTGACTCAACCCTTTCTTCCACATAATGGCTCTTCAGCTGACCTGGGCCTTTGTCTCTGCCTTGGGACATGTGGCCAGCGTGGCCACATGTCCCTGGGCAACATCTGCTCTATGGCTGTTAGGGGCACAAACGTGCAAATCCAAATCAGAATAGCTTCTCTTCCCCACAGATCTTGAGATCTTTCAGGCTTTTCTTCCCTCCCATTTATGGCTGTTAGCATATTACTGTTTAAAGTTGTATAGCTAAAATGTACTAACTGGTAACTGGAAAATATCAGTGTAAAGTTTTGTCCTCTCTCTTCAGCCCCTCTTCTGCCCTCTTTGTGAATAGGCCTTGCGACAGGGTAGGGGTGAGCTGATGGCAGATGAACTCTGCTCTGACATGAATGAGCGGTCAGCAGGGAGCTGCATAACTGATGGCTGGCAGATGGAACCCTCTGGTGGAGCTGTGTCAGCATCACCCAGAGGGGTGATTAGTAAAGTTTAAAAACTTGACAGAACTACAAAACCGCAGAGCCCAGCAAAGGCAGAGCATTACTGTGCTTGCTGCCAAAAGGGAATAAAGATGTCTTTTAGAGAGGCAAATATGAGTTTCCTCGCTAGAGATGCCGAGCAGCCTGCATCTGAATACCCAGCTGCAGCTGCTTAAGGTCTGGTGCTAGAGGAGCCTCAGGTCCCCAGAGCTCCTCGCTGTTAATACAGAAATAGACCTCACACATAAATGTTTAAAACACAGGTGTGTTACCATATACATGGATATCATATGTGCATGTTAACACAGACTCAGTTCACCCATATTCATCAAAGTGCATGCACCTGTTATACATGTTACTGCAGACATGGACATTGTACATGTTAAATATGCACGCGTCTTAATGCAGGCACTGCCGCCACATATGTTAAGCAGGCCTGTTAATGCTGACAGGCATCATACTGTTATACACACATGTTAATGCCATCACAGACATGCATGACACGTATGTGTACAGGCTTCAAGCAAGCAGTGGGAGCAGCAAGCTTCCTTCTCTCACTTTGGTCCTTATTTCCTAAAGCTGAATTAAATATTTCCACTGACCTTTATTGAGATGCTTTATTAAAATCGGAATTATTTTGTTCAAGTCCCAACTACCTCAGGAACTGGGAGTGAAACTACAGGAGTTGCTATTTTTGACTACGAACACTTGAAAGTAAAAACTGGTAAGAACTTCAACCATGAAAAATAATTTTTTTAATTCTCTCTTACCTTTCAACCACACCCCTTTTTCTTTAATTAATATTTAAAAATCAAGGAGTTATGGAATTAAGGAAAGAGTATGTGTATATACACATTTTCCTCCTTATTTCAAGTACATGTAAAAATATGAAAAAGTAACTCCTTTTTGAGAATTACCTACAAAAGCATATTGAAATGCCATGAATCTTGACTGGCCATTTTTCTGTCCAAGTTAGTGACTGTATGTCGATGATAAATGGTTATTCCCTTTCTCGGACATTTTTTACATTTTAAGTCAATGTCATTGAGATACAATTTTTATATAATAAAATGCAGACATTTTAAAGTCTGGTTTAATGACTTTTGACAAATAGATACAGCCAGATAACCACCACCCCAATCAAGATACAGAACATTCCCATCACTCCAGAAAGTTCCCGAATGCTCCTTCCCCATCAGTCCTCGCAGCCCCATTTCCAAGTAACCACTGTTCTGCTTTCCATCTTCTTTGCCATTTTTATCCTATCTTCTTCTCTGACTCTCAGCTGATGTGGAAGAAATATCCCTCTCCTTGAGTCCGCTCAATATCCTTCCAGGCTTTTGTGGCAGAATAAATTGATGTTCAACCACGCATTTATAGTAACTTCTTTTTTAAATTAAATTTAACTATCCTTTGACATTATTAAAGATAATAATAGTAACCAACACTTAATTCTACCTTTTCAAAAAATTTTACGTATCATCTCATGCGATCCCTAGAGCAGCTCTGTGAGGGATGGAAGCCCTGTGTTGTGATGGTCTAATCTTACAGAAACCTCAGAGGGGCTAAATGACTTGCCCAAAGACACAGAGTAAGTTGCAGAGCAAGGGCCCAAGCCAGCAGTCGGCTGGTAAACCAGCTCCCTGGAACTTAGTCAGCGTATAAGCCCTGATTTGTAGCGTTTGCCTATTTTGTGGTATAAACACTCCCACCACAGCCAATGATGTGACTCGCCCTGGAGCTGGGAAGAGCTGTACATATTTGGTTCTTGCAAACCTGAAGGAGCTTTAGCTCCACTGAAACACCCAGATTTCTGACTCCAAACATCTTCCCACTGCTCCTGCTGCCTCCCTACGTGAAAATGAGTCTTATCTTGGTAGGATAATTTGTCCTCCTAAAGTTACTTCGTTTGTTCTTTAATGATATCCATAACTTTACCACCATTGAAAATCCCTGTCTTAGGTATTGCTTCCCGAGCCATCAAGCCCACGCTGGGACTGATTGATCCTCTGCACACCATGCACATGCCTGACCGGGTGGTCGCCAACAGTGGCTTCGATGTGCTTTGGTAGGTACCAGTGCCACCTGGAGGGCACTTTTCAGTCCCTAGGTCTGTGGGCAGTGTTTTCTTGCTGAAAACACTTGCTGAGTAGCACTCAGCAGCCGCCCCAGCTTTGGGGGGCATTATGCCCTTTCCTAGATGAAAATACTAAAGTTGTAAAGGTGGGCGACTAGGTGAGGTCCCAGGTGAGCCACAGTCCTGCTGTCCAGGGTGGACTGCCCTGGCCGCCGCTGCAGCCACAGGGACACAGCAGGAAGAACAGCACCTTCTCTAGGGCCACGCTGACCAGGGAGCTGCCAGGGCTGCCGCAGCAGGGGAGGAGGCGGGAAAGGGGGCTGACATTTTCCTGGGCTGGACTGTACTCGCCAGGTCTGCAGTCTGAACACATCTTCACTTCACCGCAGCTCTGTGCCATACAAAAAAGAGACTGACTTTGAGATGTTGGTCACTTGTCCAGAGCCAGGCTGCACGCTCCCTGGGCTTCAGCTGCCATATGCTGATCGTTCTCTAATCAGGGTTTCTAACGACAGGCCTTGCTCCTGGGCTCCAGGCCATTCATTCCGGTGGCCTCACAGAGGTCCCATGGGCACTTCACGCTCAGCCCAAGTCCCAGTCTGCCCTGTTTGCACATGCACATTCTTCCACATTCTAATATCTCTGAAATCAGAACATATCTTAAAATCTGTGGCATGGCAGGATGGTTTCCTCCTCATGGTCCGTACTGTGTTCAAAAGATGGTATCTGCTTCTCACATGTAGAAGAGAGTAAATCCTCTAGGACTGAAAACTGTAATTTATACAAAGAATAGTTCATGTTGTATTGTGTTTCCAATGCATCATTGGTCTAGATGGTCATGTTTGTTTGCATCGTCTGCAGTTGATTAGCTGGAATTGATGGCAGGACAGCAGGTGGAGGAAACTCTGGAGCTTCATTCCTGAAATAATCAACCTGCAGTATAGGGCATGTGAGAAAAAGGAATTCGATTTATTTTTTCAGCCAAGAATTAAAAATAATGGTGAATTATAAGTTTTACAATGTGCTGGGTACTATTCTAAGTGCCTTACATGTGTCAACTCATTTAATTTTCGCAGAAATACCATGAAAATGTACTATTATTTATCCCCATTTCGGAGTCACAGGGAGATAGTGACGCACCCCAGGCCCGCAGCAGGAGGGTGACCCCAGGGGCTGTCTTCTCACCCATGATACCAAACTCCTAATAGGACACTAGGTTAACTATGACCCTTCTTGGATAATAAGACATTTGATCAATGCAATGTATAAAATGGCAAATATATCCTGCAAGGAAATCACTTTTTAGATTCAGTGCTATTCTTCATGATGGAGATGTTTAAAAATTCAACATCATGAAGACTTAATTTGCACTAGAAAGGGGCCATATGTAATCTTACACAAACAGGTAAAAAATACTGTAGTACTGTTAATATAAACTTAACTGTTTTCATTTCTGTAATAAGCAATGACTGTCGTGGACAAGAAGCTGACTAGTGGAATATATTGTGATTATCGCCGCTACATAGCATATGTGCAGTGGAGCGAGTACCAAAGTTTCTAAGACAGTTTGTAATCTGAATGGAGAAAAGAAGGAAGAGGACGTTTTCAATCTATGTATCTTAAACATTTCTCGCCAGCCATGCCCTGGAGTCCTACACTGCCCTCCCCTACCAGATGCGGGGCCCCTGCCCTCCAAACCCCGCTGCCCGGCCAGCATACCAGGGCAGCAACCCCATCAGTGACATTTGGGCCATCAACGCACTACGGATTGTTGCCAAGTATCTGAAGAGGTACGTCGCCTGGCGGGGATAGAAACAGAATAGAAACACCATATTCTACCCTCACATAAAATACAGCGTACCAGATCCTGAACTGTCCTAAACAAGTCTGATCACCAAAGATAACTCAGAAGAAAGGGCCCAGCTAGCGCTGGAGATGGGGAGACAGGTGAAAACTGTATCCTTCCCTCTGTGAAGGTAAGGCTGCAGAGAGGCAGAATAGGAGCCCCTGGTTTAGAAAGGATGCGGATAAAGGGTTTTATCATCAAAGCCTCAAAACCAAAGCTAGGCTGAGGGAAGATGTCCTTTGAGATGTGGCTTCCAAGGGCAAAAAGAACCACAGACGCAGAGGCTGGCTGTGCCCATCCAGGCCCTGCCCAAAGGCACACAGAACCAACGTACTGAGCGAACTCAAACGCACTCAATTTAAGAAACAAATGTGTAGAGTCTCATCTGTCCCAGCAAATACAAAAGACTTCCTAAAAGGTTTTGAAAGGTTTATGAATGACACAGCTCTAACAGGCTCCTGAGAGCAAAGATATACTTAAAGGTGCAAGCTGGTCCCTCAGGCACTGGGACACGTCCAGTCCGACTCACTGTTGTACTTACACGTAATGGAGGGGCAGGCCTGGGTGTATGCCTCCTCCGGCCTTGAGAGGGGACGTGGGCTTCCTCCTACAGTCAAGCGGAGAAGGGACCCAGAGCTCTTTCCCGCTTGCAGAGACCATCCAGAAGCATGGCAGCTTTTGACCGAGTAGAAGCAGATGCAGTAATGGTCAGCCATTGTGTATGACGGGACAGGAGGCTCGGCAGAAGAGCAATGGGCGGTGAGGGGTAAAACGGACAGAGGAAAGGCGGCAGCTCCGTCATCTGCTATTTCATCTGGCTACTCAGGGAACAGGAACTAACGGGTTTTGGAAAGGGGACAAATGCCTAAGCAATCTAAAGGGGAGGAAACAAAGGCGGTGGCGCTCATAATAAAAGCCCTTACTCCAGGCAAAATCATGACAACGCCAGTGGGAAGCGGTTCACTTGGCCGTCCTGGGCTTCCTCCCCGGGGCAGGGCCTCCGAGCCGTGTGTGCAGAAAGGCTGAGCTGCATCTGAAAAGGGCCTTCGAGAAATCGCTTTTCCAAAGTGGCCTGAGGGACATAGAGAGCGAGCAAAGGCTCGTCCTGCAGTGATGTCCCACTTCCACAGTAAGTATCCAATAAGGTGCAGTCCCCACAGACACCAGCAGAGGCCCCCAGTGGGTCTGATCGGGGCAGGGTCGCAGGAGGAAAGATGGCAGGGCAGGCTGCATTCAGCCTGCAGGCAGCCCCAGGCGCTGGGACTCCGCACACCAGGCCTGTGCCTTGTGCCTTCTGATTATATGTTCACTCTAAGTCCATTCACAGCTGCAGTCAAGGCCATGGACAAATGAAGAAGAAGAATGAGTCTCCGGGCATTTTTCTAGAGCAGCTCTCAGAGTCCAAGGGTCAGTGATTTGCTTTGCCTGGCACTTTTATCACGCGAGCAGCCTGACAGTGTTTATTATGCCTTTGCTGAGTTCACTGATGAGAAAATAGGTTTCCCTTCCGTTTTTATTTAGAAGACAAGCCGTCATTTGAATAACTTGCCTAATTTTTATTTTTACTGAGTAGCTTTTCTTTTTTCCCAGATCTTTCCCTAAGGTGGCTCTTTGTTAAGTAGGAAATGCCCGTGCTGACGTGCTGTTGTTAAGTATTTCTATCATCCGCAGGGCTGTCAGAAATCCTGATGACCTTGAAGCGAGGTCTAACATGCACTTGGCAAGTGCTTTCGCTGGCATTGGTTTTGGGAATGCTGGTGTTCATCTATGGTAAGCAAATTTGATATTTTATTTCATCACCTAAGCTATTGCTTGTAATTTGTGTGTGTGTGTTATAATTTAAGACAGGTGGTAAGATTTAAATATGCTATAGAGAGAAGATGTTTAACATAGAGTCCCAGAATATTTTTTGAATTCAAATGTAGTTTATTGGGTCATAGATTTTTTTTTTGATATCAGCTTTATTGAGATATAATTCACACACTGTTTATTCACCCACTTAAAATGTACAATTAAGTGGTTTTTAGTCTATTCACAGAGTTGTATAACCACTACCACAATCAACTTCAGGACATTTTATCAATCTATAAAGAAATCCCATACCGTTTAGCTGTTGCCCTTCAATCCCCCAAGTCTTAGGTGGCTACCAATCTACTCTCTGTCTCTACAGACTTGCCTATTCTGGACATTTCTTATAAATGAAATTATAAAATGTGGTCTTTCATGTCTGGCTTCCTTAGCTTAATGTTTCCATGGTTCATCTATGGTTGTATCAGTATTTCATTCCTTTTTATTGTCAAATAACATTCCATTATATGGACATACCACCTTTTATTTATCCATTCATCAGATGGTGGACATCTGGGTTGTTTCCACTTTAGGGCTATTATGAACAGTGCTACTATGCACATTAGTGTACAGGTTTTAGTGTGGAATGTTTTCTTTTCTATTGAGTATATACCTAGTTGTGGCGTAACTGGGTCATATGGTAACACTAGGTTTAAATTTTGAGGCACTACCAGACTGTTTTCCACAGCAGCCACACCATTTTCCATTCCCACCAGCAGTGGATTAGGGTTCTGATTTCTCCACAGCTTCACCACATGTCATGAATTTTTAAAACTTCAAATGCAGGATTTTTTTTCCCCAAATGTCTCATGAAAAGAAAGAGATCAAAGTCTTTGTCAGTAGTCCAGAATTAATGTGTTTGATCAGAACTTCATTGACATGTAGCCTTGAAATTGAATAGCACTGAGCACTGGAAATTAAGAAGAGGCTTTGCCAGGGGCAGTGCAATGAAATGATCACCCTGCAAGTCTGCTGCTGAGAAGAGCATAGACCAGCTCCACCTTTCTAAAAAGCAAGTGAGCAGAATTTACCCAGAGCTTGAAAAATGTATGCTTATACCCTTTGGTCCACTAATTTTACTTCTAGGAATGTAGCCTAAAGGAATAATCATGATATGATCAAAGAACTTAATTATAAGGTTATTTACCTGAGTGTTATTTATAATTGAAAATTTTGGAACCAACCTAAATTTTCAATAGTTTGGAAATGGTTACTAAAGTGCAGTATTCAAAGAATAAAATAAAGCTATTAAAAATGTTTTTGAAGACTACAAAATGATATAGAAAAATGTTCATATGGAATATTAAGTACCAAAAGTAATGTTTAAAATTGTATAGACAATATGATCATAAATTAAAGATATACATAAAAAGACCAGAAGGAAATAATCCATAATGGTAATCTTGAGAAAACAGGATTACAGATCATTTTTATTTTTTTATAAAGAGCAGATATAATTGTTAAATAAGTAAAAGTAAAATATTGGATATTGTTAGAAAGGTAATTTTGAAAGCTACATGAATGCTTTCACATCATGAAAGGACACTACGCAATAATTTTCCAAATACTATGGAGTCTGAGAAAGGTAAAGCACATTTCTAAATGTCCCATAATTCAGAGAACTGATAGCTTCCCATCTGCCTTGTGGATAGATAATCGTATAGTCCACCAGAGTAATTCATCATTCTATGAAATGTAAATATTTTGGTGAATAAGCACAAAATTATCTAACCCACATTAAAAGAGTTACAGACCATGCATTTCATTTTCAACAAATTAATTGTGAATACATTAACTTCTCACAACGTACATCTTCTGGGTCACCTAGAAAATTATAATACTGTCCTGTTTGTTCACTAAGAATTCAAGAGGATATCAAGAATTTTTCCATTAAGACTAACCAAAAAAAAAAAAAAACCCCAGAAATAAAAATCATGGTGCCCTTTCCTGGTAGCCTTTCAGGCTAGAATAATCATTTATGATCCAGCTCCATCAGGATGTAACATTGAAAAAGATGTACCAATCTTTGACCGGCTACATCACTGGCAGGTCAAGCTTGCATGTGTAGCATGTCTTAGCTTGTAAAACTCCCACCGACACTGTCAGCTTGTGCAGAAGCATGCTGCCACGGGGTGCAGAGCAAAAGAGAAAGCACGTACCCTGGAGCTTATTAAAGAAACTTCAAAGTGAATCCTCGATTTCTCCAAAATCGTAAGGAGCAACTTCTGCATCGATGTTTTTTAACAGCATACAATTCTATGAGCATTTGAATTTGAACATTTCAGGTTTTCACTAATAGTACACCAAATGTTGAGTGCATAGTAATACATTCTTGTATTGAAGAAAACAGGACGTGTAACTGTGAGGTAATGATACTGTCAAGAGACTGTGAAGGGCTCTCCCATAAGAGTATCTTTGCGTTGTTGAATTTCTCATACCTGCATGTCAACATATGGACTTTCTCTCTCTTGTAGCCATGGGATGTCTTACCCAATTTCAGGCTTAGTGAAGACATACAAAGCAAAGGATTATAATGTGGATCACCCACTGGTGGTAAATAATCATCACATATTCTTTAATTAAACCTTATATTCCTTGCAACTGTTGTGTGTTTGTCAATTCTGGATTGCTTGGAGTACAGGGTAGAGCAATTTAGTATGTAAAATATACAACCTAAAGACCAGCTTTGCCCCTCCAGTCACTGCATTTCTTTTCTCTCCAGCCTCACGGCCTTTCTGTGGTGCTCACCTCCCCAGCGGTGTTCACTTTCACGGCACAGACGTCTCCTGAGCGGCACCTGGAGACGGCAGAAATACTGGGTATGAACCATTACTCATAAATCTCTGACTCACATACATGCATATTTCCTAGGGTTGCTTCTGAAGATAAACCATAAAGGGTGATACCCATAAATGTTGCTTTGAGATAGTTTAATAATAAAATGTCAGTAGCCTGCTCAAAGTCCTATCTAGGACTAAATTTCTGTGATTTTGCTTCTAATGGTCAATTAACAATGAAATGGAACCAAGTATCACTATGTTGAGTTTGTAGTAATATTATTTCTACTGTTCATCCTCGAGGAAAGTAAAACTCTTCATATACTGTTATGTTATAAATGGCTTTTGCTGTGTTTAATAGCTCATAAAAAGAATCTAAAACAGGAAGTAACAGTAATTTCCCAATTGTAGAGAATCTAAACAACTAGACATTTTATAAGAATTTGTTTGCTGCTCTGTAGAATAAATAATGTTTATAACAAGATGCCCATGGTGCCTTTAGAATCTTTCAAGGAATAAAGTTATACTTAGGATAGCTTGAGTGCTAAGTCAAATTTTGGTATTTTTCTAAGACAAGAAGTCTTGTAAGTAGACTTGAATGTTTGATTCACTTTCAAAACATCTATTCCCTTACTTGCATTTAGGGTAGGAAGTGAAAAGCTAAAAAGAAAAGTTCATTATGCTCTTCTAGCTCCAGCCGTTGGAAAGATTATTTCCAGGAAGGTAGAAATGACCACAAACCTCCTTCTGCATGTGCTGCTTCACCTCTGCCCCTCTCACTCTCTGACATCTGTGCTCTCACAGAGTTCCAGGAGCTGTGCTGGAATGTTAATGAAAGAAGCCCAGGGAAGGGAAGAGGTGCAGGGGGCTTGATTTCCCAGCGTGCGCTGCGGGAAATACGGAGGCGACTTTACCAAAGCTCTGGTGGCCCTTTGCCATTTCAGAGTGGGAAACGAGAGGATGTTGTTCAGCCATTTGTTTGGATTCAGAGTAGGTAAACAGTGTAAATAGGAGGCTGGATGTATGGTAAATGGGAAAATCTTCAAGAACTTAAAGCTGAAATTCCAGGCAATCAACTAAATTACTGAGAATGCAATTCCTTTTAGGTAAACCTCAGGCTGGAAGAACCCATCGATTCTTCCTTCTTGCATAGGAAATTTTGTTTAATATTTATTCCATACTTAGCCATTAAATATTTTGGTTCCCTATGTAATCTTAGATTCTCTTAGCTTTATACCAATGTATTCTCTTTCCTACCCTCTCTTTTTTTCTAAACAGTTCATAGGAAAACCCAGAGGTTTTGATGGTGTGTTTTATGGCAGCAATCCCGGGAACCTAAAAACCTCATAAACCTTGTATCATGTTCTCTTCTGCACCTAATCCATATTTTACTGCCATACAGACTGTTCTTGTCAGGCGAGGTTTACCTTCCTCCATCTGTTCATCCAACTCGCCCTGTATCTGGTTCTATTTATACCTTTTCTTGGATTGCTTAAATAGTTCTCACTGTCATAAAAGAGAAAGATTAAAACTGATTTAATCATGTGCTTCAGCATTATTCAGGAGGTGAACCATACATTCTAGTCTCCTTTTGAACAATACAGAGAAAGTGGACTTGGACAATAGCATGAGGCATTTTGGATAATAAATAATGCAACATTACATTTTTAGAGTGCTTCACTTCCTGAATGTGTCCAACTAGAATCGGTTGGGGGCAGGAAAGCTGAGGGTTTGGGGCCAGCTCCCTCCTCTGGGAACCCCCAGCCTTGCCCGGCTCTTCCATATTGATGTCTCTGCGATTCTGTGTATTAATTATTGATTCTGTCCAAATTCTGCCTTACAAATCTCCACCCCTTGGCAACATTTCTCCTTCACCAATCATCATCATTATCTTCTATTAAATGCTATTTTCTGAGAGTCTTCATGTTCTTAGTTCTGCCTGACTGGTTCTGTAATATTTATTTAGAGTATCCTGCCCTGCCTTTGATAACAGAGTCCAAATAAGTTTTGTAGCTATATATGTCTTTTCCCAGCCCCACATATAATCCATTTTTGTCATTTTCCTCCGTTTTGGAAGTTAATGTTGGAGTTTCTTTACATATGTATATATAATTATATATCCTTGTCTTAGAAGGTGTTTACCAAAAGGGCTTGTCTTTTCCTAAAATGTTACTGTGAGAAAAGACATTGAATGCATACACCTCTAGAGGTCAGCAAATTCCAAGCCTTGACCGTTACATAAGCTGTGTTTTCTCCTACAAATGCTCCATCCTCCTCATCAGATACTAGCCCTCTTCCTTAAGTCTCCTTCTTGGGCCTCTTTTCTTGGCTCTGTTTCTCTTCTCACCACACAAGGGGCACACAGCCCACTGGGAATGTGAGAGCCAGGTTAGCCGCCCCAGCTGACTTCTCTGCAGAGGCTCTCGCGCGTCCCCAGGCAGCCTGGCCCATCTGTCCTCTGCGGGTGACCGCTGGACGGGCCTCCATGTGGAGGCGCAGCTGTGCCCTTGTCCTCAGTGTTAGGAAGCCAGCAGCAGGCTGTATAGGCAGCTACCCTGTGACTGGATTACGCCCAGGGCCGGCTCCCCCCCTCTCCCTCTCCAGTTAGCGCTGTGTGTCTTCCAGGAGCCGATACCCGCAATGCCAGGATCCCAGATGCTGGGCCTGTTTTGGCAGACACGCTCCGGAAATTCTTATTCGATCTGGATGTTGATGACGGCCTAGCTGCCGTTGGTTACTCCAAGGCTGACATCCCTGCGTTGGTGAGAGGAACGCTGCCCCAGGTAAGAGACACCGAGCGTCTTCTGTCCTGAGGAGCACACAGCTGCAGGATAGCCCAGGCCCGCTAGGCAGATGGACGCCCAGGGACCCTCCAGCAGCTCTCTGGTGCCCCATTCCCGTGGAGTGTGAATAAAAAGACTCCCTCACCTTTATATTCTTCCATAAAACTGTGGCTATGTGAAGCTTTTATGATGTAGCTGAAAGGATACTTTATAAAAATTCAAGGCAGAACAAATTTATCTTGAGGTATGGCAGAATTATTTTCCTTTTTTAAGAGTCCCCTGTAAAACTATGTGAAGGTGTTCCAGAAAGGCCACTAATATTATTTTCCACTATAAAGAGTTACAAATTCCTACTATTTTGTGAAGAATAAACATGGCCTTTAAATTAAGACTATTACAAAATCACTTTTTAATATATTCAGGAGACTTTATATTTTATACACATACATATGGATACATATCTGTGTCTCTTTGAGTCTCATTTCATTTATTTAAATGTTCCCAAAGAACTTAAGCTGCACTGCATCCTTCACTTGGTAGAGTCATACTAGATGTAGAGTTTCCCCTTCCAAGGTTCTCATAGAGATCACTCCCCATTCGACCTCTCTTCCATTTAGATACCCTAGTGCTATAGCATCAAATCATGATAGGCCAACACCCTGTTCCCTGAAATTCACCACAAAATAGACCACAACACACACATGCCCCGAGCACCCACTTAGTCCTCCTGTCCAAGAAGGAAAGGCATGGGTCACTTAAACACTATGAGGATATGAGGAGAAGACACTTCTGCCCAAAGCTGAAGCACTCATGGGTCTACACCTGACACTAGGACCGAGTGAACAGCAGGAACAGCTCACCACAAGTGATGGGGCTTCGCCCTCACCCCCCTCCAGTGCCGCAAGGGCCTCGCGCTAGCTTCTTCTCCACTTAGCAAGTGCTTAGAATGCTGAAGACCTTATCGCTCACGTAAGGTAATGTCTGCACAGACTGGGTTCACCACCTTAGAAGTCCTCAGGAGCCCACCAGGTAATAGCAATGAACAAAGAAATTTAAAACAACAGGGAGTGGTAGGGATTTTGGCGAACTGGAGAGCACATGATCCAGCTCATTCTATAAACCCCTTTTCAGCCATAATTTATTATTTCTAAGCAGAAATTCAGGTCCCAGTGTTGGTAGAACTCCTAATTGTTAAGAAAACTCAGCAACCTGGATTTTTATATTGAATTCCCTGATGTCCCAATGTGCAAAGTAAACACGGCCCATGGGCCACCAGCTTCCCCAATTTAGACTCAAGCTTAATTGACTCAGTTTCATCTAAAAATATGAATGAATGTGAAAAAGGGGAGCCTCAAAGTACAGTAGAGCCCCTAGACTAACTCATAAACCATCAGTTCTAATCCACAAATCCAAGGGACTAAAACAGCCAAACAAATAACAACCATCACATTTATTTTATTCAAATCTACCAGACTATAAGCTCCATGAATGCAGGAACCTGATTGTTTTCCTCATCCATCCTCTATTGCACCTCAAAGGGGCTTGTAAACATGTTAAATGAACACATACCTGAGGCCTCTCCTCCGGTCTTCTGTCTAGGTGAGCTTAATGGCTGAATGATGGCTGAAAGTCTAAGTTTCCTTGGACTTTATAGAACTCAACCAATGATAAGGAGCCATGAAAGCCTGTCCAGGGACCCAGAGACCAAGTAGTCCACCGCATTTTAGCCTCTGGCTCTTACAACATGGTTCCGGTGAGAGTGTCCATTCTGTAAGAGGCCTTCTGAAACATTCTGCTTGTTTCATGCAGAAAACTATTCAGGAATATGTGTTTGTCAACTTGCAAGACCAGCATCCATGATTTTCAAAAGAAATTGTATGATATTCTCAGCTGTTTAATTGCTGATGGCAGCGTATCTTCAAGCCCCCAGTACATATTGGCAAGTGCCTCTGTTTTACTTCTACTGTCCTCAGACTTTCACTTTCAGAAGCTATCCCAGACAGTAACAGTCCCGGTCTAACATTTGAGAGCATCCTCTAAAATAGCAAGATAATTAGGGATCATTCCGAATGCCTCTGTGCACATGTCATGCTGGAAAATCACAGAAAGCAAAACTTTAATTAGATAAAACTAATTTCTCAGTTTCACCACAGATGCAGGGTAAATTGACTGTTTTGAGTATAAGCTGTTGTCTATAAAGTAGGAAGTCAGGACTCCCTCAAACTGTAGTCATAAAGCCACACCAACACGTGTGCTGCCTTTTTTTTTTTTTTACCTTGAACGTGTTTTCATGAATGGGAAAAACATAGTTAATTTCAATTAATCGGCACTAGTTACATGCTGGAGTCAATATGAGGTGATAGATAGGTGTGTGGTGGGCAGGCACTGGGAAAGATTGTAAGAGATGGAGAGAGAAAGAGACTGATTCACAGGACTTCAGAAGGCATCTTAGAAATAAGCTCGTCTGTTTGCAGATGAAGAACTACTATGGGGTTCTTTGTTATTTTTGGCAGCAGTGAACATTTTACAGGAATGCTATGGCAACTTCAGAATTTTATACATATGGCAGACTAATCTCCACTTATTAGTATCTACAGGCTTTAAGGTAGTGAGAGGGATATCCTGGCTCCTGCAAACAACACTGACGGAATGGTTTCGTGTAGTCGACATTTGATAAAGCTTCTTTTATGTTCAGCAACAAGGGATTGGTTTTCTCTGGAACAACCAGGCCAGTATTCTTGCCCAAACACCGCAGCCCATGCTGGCGGCAGCAAACAGCCCTGTGTGCAGAGGCTTCCAACCGCCACAGCCAGGCCGAAATGGGAGCAAGCGAGAATAGATGGATCTTCAGGCAGGGTTTCTGAAACCTCTGGAAAGAAACGTTTACATTTCAAATCAAAACATTTTCATTACTAAGGAGAGTTGTCTACCAAAATGAGGACTTCCACCCCCTGGTAGACAGGCCAGCTGAAATGTTGTTATTTTATGAATGTGCTAAAAGTAGTAGTCTGGATTTAGTTCAGTGCCCATGTTAATCAGTTCTCCTTCAGTCTTACATGTCTATAAATAATAGCCCACTGCTGAACACAACTTAATTCTGAGTTTAGCTTTTATATGGCATAGATGATGTTTGTGGGGATATGTCACAAACTATATGTCCTTACCCCCATTTAAGCAATTGTTGAGAGTGAGAAATGTGAAACGGAACCCCAGATCGGCTTGGCCTGAAGTGCTTCGGAGAGCCCTGAACCACTTGGCCAGAGATGAACGGGGTCACTCTAAGGGCATTTGAGCTCATCATACAAGACTCTCTCCTGTTATGAACAGAATAATGTGGCAGTCATCTCTGGGAACAGCAAATGCTGACCTTCAGTTTCTTGGGGCCACAAAACATATGCATAGGTCACCATGAACCAGTCTGCCTTGCTATGGATTTTCAAAACTCTTTAGTGTCTAAAATGCCGCCTTGGCTTCACCCATACTCGCTGGCATTGTCCCCCATCCTTCTGCCATCTGTCCATCCGTTCTTCCTTTTTTCAATTAAATTTTTAATTGTGGTAAAATATACCTAACATAAAATTTATTATTTTAACTATTTTTAAGTGTACAGTTCTGTGCCATTAAGTACATTTACAATGTACTATCCATTCCTAGAACTTTCAGTCACCCCAGATAGAAAGAAGTCCTGCTCCATTGCTCAGTGGTGAACACTAACTCCCCATTCCCCCTTCCCCCCCCCCCCCGTTCCCTGGTACCCTGTCTCCTACTCTCTATGAACCTGCTTATTCTAGGTACCTCATTAAGTGGAGTCATACAATCTTTGTCCTTTGTGTCTGCATAATGTCTTTACTAAGCATAGTATCTTCAGTATGTCAGAATTTCACTCCTTTTTGTGGCCAAATAATATTCCATTGTAGGGATACACCACATTTTGCGTATCCATTCTTCTGCAGATGGACACTTGGGTTGTTTCCACCTTTTGGCTATTGTGAATAATGCTGCTATGAACATTGGTGTGCAAATACCTGTTTTAGCCCCTGCTTTCAATTCACTTAGGTATATACCTAGAAATAAAACTGTAGGACCACAGGTAATTCAATATTTAACTTGTTGAGGAACTGTCAGACTTTTCCATAGAGGCTGCACCACTTTACATTCCCATCAACATGCATGAGGGCTCCAGTTTCTCCACATCTTTACCAGCACTTATTTTCCTGGTAACTCACTGTGGTTTTGACTTGCATTTTGCTAATGACTAATAATGTTGAGCATCTTGTCATGTGCTTAGTAGCTGCATATACATCTTATTTGGAGAAATAGCTATTTAAGTCCTTTGCCAATTTTTGAGTTGTATTGTTTTGGGATTTTTGTTGTTGAGTTGTAGTAATTATTTATCTATTCTGAATATTAATCCCTTATCAGATATATGATATAAAAATATTTTTCCCATTCTATGAAAAGTCATTTCACTCTCTTGATAGTCTCCTATGATCCATAAAAGTTTCTAATTTTGATGTAGCCCAATTATCTATTTTTTCTTTTATGCCCTGTGCTTTTGGCGTTGTATACAAGAAATCATTGTCAACGCCAATATCATGAAGATTTTCCCATTGTCTTCTAAGAGTTTTAAAATTTTAGGTCTTACATTCAGGTCTTTATATTTAGGCCCATACTGAGTTAATTTTTGTATACATCCTTCTATCTTTTCATTCTTCCTTTTACCTGAAAAAGACTTGTTGAGGTCGTCCTCTGTGCCATGCATTGTATGGGATATAGTGAGGGGGACAATTAAGTGTCTTCCCCCTTGTGGGGCTTACATTCTAGTGAGAGGAAACAGACAACGGACATCTATCAAATCTATAAATAAGATACAAATGAAATCATTTCAAATAATAATTAGTGGTATGAAGGGAAACCTAGGTAATGAGATGGAGAGTGATTTCACAGGGACCAGTGTGAAGAGAACTTCAGCAAGGGTGGCCAGAGGAGCCCTTTGACTGCAGGTGGAGGCAGCCACGTTAAGATCCGGGCGAAGCATTCCTGGCAGAGGGGAAAGAACTTTCACCCTGAGACAGGGCGAAGATTACTGTTTTCAAGCGACTGAAAAGGGACAGTAGGGGAAAGTGCGATGAACTGATGGTAGAAGAGCCAAGCTGGGGTGAGTAGCCGTCAGATGAGGGTGGCGTCAGAGGCCATGGTCTTGTTCTGTCTGCAGTGGGAGGTCATAGGAGAGCCCGAAGCCAGGAAATGTCATGAGTAGATTGGTACTGGGAAAAAACTCACTCTGGCTGCTGTGGGCAAAATGACCTCTAGGGGGCGAGAGTGGAGCAAAAGTGAAAACTAGACCTTGAAGAGACCTTTCAAGTAGGACAGAGAGGTGCGAGCGTGACTTAGACTTGGGCTGTGGAGGAACAGGAGGGGAGGAGTGGTCGGATTTGGGATTTATTTTGGAGGTAGAATTGACAGACTTGCTGATGGATTGACCTTGTAGGGAAGTAAGAGGACTCAAGGATGACTCCTAGGTTTTAGCCTGCGTGACTGGGTGTCATTTCTGAGATGAGGGAAAATGGGGAGGGAGGGAGGGTCAGAGTTCTGTCTCGCGCACGTGAATTTTGAGATGCCGACCTCCCACCACCACCACCATTTTCATCAATTCAACAAATAACTGTTGAGCACGTGTGTCCTGTGCGTCAAGCCCTCCGGCAGGGGTTGGTCACAGAGAATGAGCACAGCCCTGCTCACGGAGCCGCCTGTCCCACCAGGCATTCTCCCAAACAAGCTTATCACCCACCGGAAAACGGAAACCCCCATGAAAAAGAAACCAAAAAACTGGCACATGGCTTAATTTCATTTAGGCCCAGACATTTGGACACAGAGTAGTCATTATAATATCTTTTAATCCCCTGTCCCAGAGGGAAGAATCAGGGAGCCACTGGTGGGAGTGTAACTAGGACTAGGATGTGCTGTGTCTGTTTGCTGACTCAGTGCAATAATCATTGGAGAAATTGAGCAGATCACCAAATTTGTTTGGGAAGGTAGAGCTTAAACCTTAGTTAATATTTAAAAAGGAGACACTTACTGCCTGTAGCCAGAAAGTTAATCTCCTAATGAATGTACCTTAAGTCCAAGTTGCAAAATATACAGTCTTTGAAGTCAAGAGGGGCCGGGTTTGATTTTCCCTGGCAGTACATGCCATTCCTGGGACAGCGCTCTCCTCACACAGAGAACCTGGCAGAGGCTGATGACCAGCATGGTTTGGTCACTCACCACAGAAGGTACTTTTCCCAAGGTTGGTTGGACCTTTGCATGTGGGCAGAAGGTATTGCGAGGGCATATGGAAAGGACAATGGCTTTTGAACGTTTGGTGGGAAAAGGGCATCTCCTGATACACTTCTGAGTTGGAGATCAGCTAGTACAAAGCAAACAAGAAATATGACTTTTAAAGATATAACTATTATCAAGTCATTGTTTCCTATGACCCAGTTAATTTACATAACCTAGTAGCTTTTACAAACTATCTTTTCAAAGTCCTGGGTAACACCTTTTGTTTACTGTTTCAGGAAAGGGTCACCAAGCTTGCACCACGCCCTCAGTCAGAAGAGGATCTGTCTGCTCTGTTTGAAGCTTCAATGAAACTGTATTAATTTTCACTTTCACTGAAAGAATTCCCATTGGCCATCATAGTTCTGAAAACAGAAATTAATCTAGCCAGAGCTTTGTCTTTTCATCTCCACACGTAATTTACCTATTAGCAGTTTGAATGTGATATAAATTCATCCTGCAGAAGATTCCTTGATGCTCAATGTCAAGCTATTTCCATAAAATAGGCTGGACAAATCTCCACTATGTGGGACGTTGGGG
>JAQQAC010004068.1:19515258-19536129 GCA_029783875.1 Phataginus tricuspis
AAAAAAATCGGCCACGGGTTGATCATTGTTAAAGCTTTGTAATAGGAATGAGGGTTCATTTTATGTTCTTTGCTTGTTTGTGAATTTAAAAGTATAATGAAAAGATTTTTTTTAATTTGAAGATAACTGGAAAATGGGGGCTCCCATTGTTTAGCATAAGCTTTTTTGCCTAATTTTATATTTTCTTAAAGATAAAGAAAAAAACGATGCTCACACTCAGTTCGGGCATTTAACAAGGCAAATAAGGCATCACCGTCAAACAGGAAAGCCCACGGTTCAGAGGGAGAAGATAAGGCAGCACCTGCCACGGTCTTTCAGGAACACTTCTCACTCATGGTCCAAGCCCAATGGCTGGGAGCCAACTGTCCTTGGGGACCAAGTGCCCCCACGCGCCCACCGGGCTCCCTCTTTATTCTCTACTGGGATGGGCTACGTATGGTCACCATCATTTCCAGTTTGTGGTGTCTTCTCGTGAATGTTCAGTCTTTGGCGCTTTAAGTCAGAAAGTGTTGTCAGAGAAATGGAAAATGAAAGAATAAGGAGGGAAAAAGCAAAAGGAAAGGTGCCTGCGGGGAGGACCTGATCATTTCATTTCTACTAAGTAAATCCTCCTAATGCCACCCAGGACACATTGTTTCGAGTTCAGCTGGATTCCCCAGAGGAAGCTCTAGGCACCTCTCTAGGCACCTCTCCTTTCATCCTGATGCTGTCGGAAGGCCTGAACAGGAGCCGAGTCCGCCTGGAGCCGGTGCTCCCGTGGGGAGGACTGCCTAGCCCAAGACCACCTCTTTCTCAAGGCGGCCTTCCTCCACGGCCGGTCAATCAGGAGGCAGGGCTGACCACTTTGCCGCAGTTTGTGTGACTCTGAGGGCTGCCCGGCTTCAGAGTTCCGTTCTGGGGTCGGCTGAGCCCCTTGTCAGGACTACACGGCAGCCCGGCAAACTCTTCCGCACAGCTTTGCTTCCCTCGCTCCTGCTACGTGCAGCTCCCCTGAGCGCCGGCCAGCAAACTCCCTGCATGCACCTTTCATCCCAGTGGCTTCCTGGGAACTTGAGCCGCGACACCCTCTTCCCCCCCAGATCTCCTCTGTCAGTCTTCCTGGTGCCATCCTTAAGTCCTGCCCTCCTCACATATCATGGCCTAATGGCTGGCAATCCTGATCGGTTTTACTTTAAATTATATCCAGAATTCGACCAGTTCTCCCCACCCCACCCACTACCACCCTGACCCAGGCCACCATCTCTCACCTGTGGCACTGCAGTGGCCTCCCGACACCTCTCCCCACTTCTGCCCTCGCCATCCCTCAGTCCCTCTCAGCAGAATAACCAGAAAGAAGGTCTCAAGGTCACGACAGCTCTCCTTGAAGCCCACCAGCAACTTCCTGTCCCACTCAGAGTAAGAGCTAAATCCTTGCTATGATCCAGCCTGCCCGGGACAATCCCAGTTTATACCTGCTGTCCCAGCATAATTTTAATAGCCATTGCTTTCACTCTCAAAAGCTTAGTTTGGATTACAAGTTCTATGGCTACCTCCCTTCATGGAATAGCCTCCTGCCATCTCCTACTGCCCTCCCCTCTCACTCTATTCCAGTGACTCCAGAATATTCTGCAAACAAGCAAACTCCTCCTCAGCACAGGTGCATGTGCTGTTCCTTTGCCCGACTTGTTCTTCCTCCAGTTATTTGTAGACTAACTTCCTCACACCCCTCAGGCTTTACTCAGCATTGCTTTTTGGACGAGGTCTTCCCTGGCCACCCCATTTGAGATCTCAAGTCTCTACCCCAACCCTTCATATCCTTCTTCCTTACTATGTATTTTTTTCCTTTTGTACCTTGTCATTATTTAATACATTTTATATTTTACTTACTTTTCCTAATGTCAGTCCATTTGACACAAAACAGCACACAAAACAACTGTGTAGTTTATAAACAATAGAACTTTATTTCTCATAGTCCTGGAGGCTTGGAGACCAAGATCAAGACAGCAACATGGCAGTGTTCTGGGGAAAGCCCTCCCGCTGGCTCGTGGCTGGCACCTCCTTGCTGTGTCCTCATGTGGTGGAAGAAGCTAAGGAGCTCTGTGGGGTCTCTTTTATAAGAACTCCAGACCGTCTCTCATGAGGGCTCCACCCTCCTGACCTAAGTGCCTCCCAAAGCTCCCGCCTCCTCACACCATCATGCTGGACATTAGGATTTCAACATACGAATCTTGGGAGAGCACAGACATTAAGCCCATAGCATCTGGTCATCATCCATCTCGCTCAGCAGAACATAAGCTTCGTGAACTTGCACTTCATCATCCCCAGTGTTTGCTGCATAGTCGTCGCTCAATAAATAGCTGTTGAAAAAATATGAATGAATGAAACATGGATGAACCTCAAAAATATTATGCTAAATGAAAGAAGCCAGGCACAAAAGGTCACATATTGTATGATTCTATTTATATGAAATATCCAGAATGGGTAAACCTCCCAGAAACAAAATGCAGATTAGGGGTTGACAGAGGCTGGGGAAAGAAGGCATGGGAGTGACTGCTTAAAGGGCATGAGATTTCCTTTTGGGGCGATGAAGATGTTTGATGATTCGGTAGCAGTGAGGCCATGGTGCTGATGGTAATGCAGCATTGCGAGGGAATGTCACTGAAATGTACACTTTAAAATGGGTGATTTTATGTTATGTGAATATTACCCAATTTTTAAAAAGCAAAAATGAATAAATGACCAGTTATGTGGTGGTGAGGTCTGGCAATGTCAGGGCTTGGCTATCTCTGGGACAGAATGGGGATCTGGGTTGTGGGTTCTGGAATCCTGTTAGGCCACAGCAGGACAGCCTGAGAAGCAGCTGTGTGGAAGCCCATTCTTTTCACAAGGCAGGAAGAACCTGCCTGTAGCAAGCCTGGGTCCCTCTCATTTATGCCATATTTCAACAACCATATTAAATGCCTATGAAGTCCCAAGTACCTTCCACTCTGAACCCTCGGCAGCACCCTAAAGAGGACACCAAGTTGTAATAATAGATGATGCAAAAACTCTGCAAGTCATTTCAAATGATTTTCCTCCAAATAAATATGATATGATAGATTCCTCTTCCTTCCTGAACTTTCCTCTGGATGAAATTGTCTAACAGCATGAGCTTTGGGGCAGTCTGCTTGGGCCCTAAACCTGACTCAACATCCTAACAGCTATAAAACCTTAGACCAGTGGTTCTCAAGCAGGGACAGATTTGCTTGCCAGGTGACATTTAGTAATGTCTGGAGACAAGCTGGGTCGTTACAACTAAGGGAATGTTACTGGCAGCTAATGGGTAGAGGCCAGGGAGGCTGCCGAATATCCTGCAATGCGCAGGGCAATCCTCATGACAAAGAATTATCCAGCCCTGGTAATTAATAGTGTTACAGCTGAGAAACCATGCTTTAAATAAAAATCTAAACTCTTTGGGGCCTCAGTTTTCTCATCTGTATAATGGCAATATTAGTACTGGGTAGACTCACAGGGTTATGAGATAGAAAGTGGGCATAAGACTCATAATACAGCGCTTGGCACATAATAAGCACTATTTTTTAAAAGGTATCGTTAGCCTAAGCCTGTGCAGCCCGTGTCTGTGCCAGTTACTGCAGAAGCCAGCAAGACCAGGCAAGTGCGCCTTCCGGCCCTTGTTAAGCCCTAGCCACCAGCTCCCATGGACACATCACGGGTCACAAAGGAGGCATAGCACGCTCGTAACGAGGACCGAAACACCCACTCCAACGGGCTTGCTTGACTCAGCAGACAAAGATACAGGACATCCAGTTAGACCTGAATTTCAGTAAGCCAACTGGTTCTTGGTATAGTACGGCCCCGGGCCATATTTGGGACATACTTATACTAGAAAAACTATTTGTTATTTATCTTAAATTAAAACTAAACTGGGTAACCTGTATTTTATCTGACCACCCTCCACCCCAAGCCCCTATCCCTCTGATGAGGAATCTTCATACACAAAGAACATCGCTCTGCATAAATAAAGATTGAAACCGTCTCTGTTTCAGAGGAACTGAAAGGAAAATGTCATACCTGCTAAAATTACAAATATATCTCCAAGTTCACAAAATAAGCGGCCAAACATTAAACGCAGAGACTTCTCAGAGGCCCACAGCCTGGCGCCCCTGAGCCCTGTGAGGGGCGTGGTGGGCAGGCCAGGTTTTGACATCATGACTGACCGGGTTGGGGACCCTCGTCTGTAAAATGGTAGGAGCCCCATTGTTGTAGGGTTATGTATAAAGTTCCTGATACACAATGGGCGTTCCACATTAATATCATCGACATGGAGTCTGGACATTATGGGGTTCAATAAATGTGGAGTGAATGGGTGGATGCTATACAGAGAGGCAGGAGGCCATAAAGCCACCGTTTATGTTGTGGGGCTACTGTCCCTCTGCTTGACCACCAAATCCTCATCCCCGGGCGCCTTTAAAGCCGCACACTCCTGAGAACCACTCCAGATCTCTGCGATCAGGAGAACGGGGCTTGGGGCCCCGGCATGCGGCAGAGGCTCACCGGCAGCTGCCCAGCAAGTCCGATGTGGGGTCAGTGCTGATGACCATCGGTCCAGATCCGGGAGGACGGCTCCGTGAAGGACCCTCTTCTTTCTTCTGTTCGTCAGTGATTCTCAAGCTTTAGCAAAGATCAGGAGCCCCGCAGAGCTTGTTAAAACACAGATTGCTGGGCTCCATCCCAGAATTTCTGTCATAGTAGCAGGGTGGGCCTGAGAATTTGCATGTCTAACAAGTGTGCGGGTGATGCTGATGGGGCCGTGTGGAGACAAGCTGGGAACCACCTCCCTCCGTCCAAACCCTGGCTGCATATTGTCACCATTGGGGATGTTTTTAAACACCTGTGCCTGTACCCTAGGCAATCATATTTCAATAGTCTGGTGGGGGGACCTGAGCTCCTTGTAATGCTAATGCCTCTGGGTCAGGAACCTCTGGTCTCCTTATGTGAACTCTTTGCTCTAACACCGAAGTGTACCCCAGAACCAACAAGGACAGCTTCGTGGAATTTCCTGATAAACTCAGTCTCTCAGGCCCCACCCCAAACATATGGAACCAGAATCTGCATTTTAACATGACCCCCTGTTGACTCCTACCACATTAACTTCTGAGAAGCGCTGCTAAGATGTCAAGCTAAATGGAGCTTCCTCAGAGAGGGCTTTTCTAGCGCCTTTGTGAGGGTTCTCCAGGACTCCCGGGTCAGAGAAAGAAACAAGAGGTAGCACCGTTCAGCCCTTCCCATTAGCCAGTCAAACAGGTAGCCAAGCACAAAATAAAGAAATAAAGTCTCCTACTGACATTAATTGACTGCCCTTTGAGTAAGCGTGGAAGCAAAATTTTTAAGTGGAAGAAAGTGGGCATCCGCATGCCAATAGTATAGAAATCTCAGCAGTAAGTTAGCAGAACCTGGGAGAAGAGGACCCCAGCCCAGAGCAGACTCTGCCTTACTTAGGCTTCACATGGCCTGGACAGGGGTTGCTACTAGTTTACATGGGTGTGGTGTATGCATTCTATTACATACATATTGCACAGTTCTTATTCCAAAATGAGGACTCAGCCATCCACCCCTACAGACTATAAAGTCCCTGGGCTAGAAGGACCTTTATTGTCCAATGTGATCAAATTCTAGGCTCAAAGCATAAAAGCCATTTGGATCATTTTGGCAAAAAATTAATAAATCAGGTATTGCAATGGGTGTGGGGAATAAGCCCCACATATCTGACTGGTGAGAGTCTCAACTGATACAGAATTTTTAGAAGGGAATCTGGAAAAATCCCTCAAGCTTTTAAAAATGCATTTACTGTGACCTGTGCTCCCACTAGAAATGTAGCCTACCAAAACATTAAAAGACATGTATAAAGATACATATATAAAGATGTTCTTTGCAGCAATTCTTTGTTTCTAATTTTAAAAAGTGGAAATAAGCTGTAGATCTATCAAGAAAGGAGTGGATAAATTCTTATAATTCAGTGTCTTCTGCACATCTACTTCAAAAACAGGAACTATATATATCCACACATGAATATGTGCATGTACACATGTATGTGTGTGTAAGTGTAGTGTGACTCCACTTCTATGTTTTAAAAATTATGTGCTCATGTACACATATGTATAAGCATGAAAAAATCTGGAAACATATCCACCAAGCTGTAGACAATGATTGCTTTCAGGAAGTGAGACAAGAATGCTCCCTGGGTCCCTTTCCTCTGCCTCTTCTTCATGTTCTCTCTCAACCTCCCTGCACTTTTCTGTATATCCATTTTTAGTTTTGAATTTGCTATAGTAAGCATATATTATTTCAAAAATATTTCAAGCAGGTAAAAATTATTTCCTAAGAATTGTTTTTCTCTGGGTCTGTTTCTTTACATTAGCCCATTTAGCTTTGTATTTCAGGCTTATTCATTAGATATGATACAATATACTCTGATTAAGCTTGGGCTTTCTTAGAATAAAACAGATCCAGCCTGGACTACTGGAGATCAAATCCAGGTGACCTTGCTTGTCTTCTGGGCGCCCCAGAAGCTTCTTCATTTCATTTTAGCATCAGGCCATTGAAACTGCACTTGTGTATTTTGGCCCCGCCATTAATATTGCCTCTTATTAAGCATGTGGTGAACCAAAACCCCAGATTTCTTTTTAATAAATTGCTGCCAAACGGGGTCACCCCAATTGTGTACTTTATTAAATTTTTTTTAAAGGTAGATGTTTAATTTAGTTTTGTTATATTTCATTGTGTAGATTTTACTGCCTACGGTCTGTTAATATAATTTCAGTCTGTGACATAATTCTGGATCTTGCTTTCTATTACCCTATATATTCCTCTAAATTTTACATTATCTAAAAATGTAATCACTGCGGAGGTTATAAAATTTATAGACATGTCTTTTAGCCAGTACTCTTTTTAGCTAAAAATGACCACAACCTACTTAACCTTAAGCAAAAGGAAATCTATCAGATGGAGACTGAGGCGTCACACTGACCCCACAACAGGAATGAACTTAGCCTAAGAGAGAGGAAATGGGAAGCTATGCTCTCTCCCTCCCTTACCTCTGCCTTTTCGTGCTCTGTCTCAGCCGCCCCACACCCACCCTTCACTCTCCCAAGACCTCCCCCTCCCACTGGCCCTCACCGGGTGTGCGCAGACCCGCAGGCCCGCCAGGTGTGGGGCGCAAATGAAGCCCTCGCACTCCTCCCCCAGCTGAAATTCCTTACCTGGGATTTGTATTCAGGCCTCAGCCCCCTTCCAGGCCAACAGTTCATTTATTTCCACTGGCTTCTGCTCAGTTTCGCTCCCATTGGCCCTAAGAATCACCCCAGATGTTGAGAGTTTATACCTGCCCTCTGGGCCCAGACCAAGGCCCAACTTCTGTTTCCAGGAGGTAGCAGTTTGGGTTAGGGGTCCACCCTGGTCCAACCGAATTGGCCAAGGGGACAGATTCAGGTAAGACAAACATGGCTTCCCAGAGCCATCCTCTGCGGCTGGGGGCAATTCTCAGAGACATAAGTATAATACTGACGACCAACTGATGAGTGAATGCCCCAGATTTGTCTACTATAGAAATATCAATGGACACCAAGTCCAAGAGGACCTCAGGTCCCCCTCCCAGGCTCAAAGCACAGGGGAAGGCTTTGGAAGTGAAGGATTTACTGATTATGTACTTTGGCTTTGGGGTCAAACTAGGGATTCAATCCTAATTCTGTCATGAACTAGGTATTTTAATCTTGGGCAAATTACTCAATCTCTTCATGCCTTGGTTTCCTTACCTATAAGATGGCAAAAAATAATAGCCTCATGGGGCATTTGTAGACATTAAACAAGATTATATATCAGGCTTCCTAGCTCTAGGCTAGCATTTAATAAATGCCAGCTGTTACTATGAACATTAGGATATTGTTATCTCTTTGAAGAAATACACTGTAATGATGTAATGAAAGAGAGTAGCTTTGACATACACATGTTTCAACTATACCTTATTTTTGTGTATTATACATAGAACATACAGGATAAAATATAGGAGATATATATGATATGTAGGATAATATCTATTAGGATACATTGTGTCCTGTAATTGGGCACCTTAGGGGTGAGGCGTTGCTTGTCACTACGTCTCTGCAAGCACCTGAAGGGTGTACAAGGACATGCTAAACACACAGCTCTGTAGAAATGTCAGCCTTGTCATGTACTGTCATGAGGCAAGAACGCTCTGGAAAAACAGTCCTTTGTTTAAAATAGAAACCTTGAAGGAAGTCAAATTAACACATGACAAATTACTGAATATCCAGTTCTTCTGAAGGAAAAAGAAAAAAAGGCCTCTTCATTTCTGAAATGAGAAGGGGGGTTGCTGATCCAAAATTTACGTTTCCTTTTCCGTGAAATTCTCCAGCCAAGCCTGGCGCTAACTGAGCAGGCGATTTCACTTCATGGTTACTTCACAAAAGACTTCCAAATTCACTGCGGCAGACAAGGCAAAATAAAAATGTTAAATACATCCTGGCTGGGAGGGGACTGAAGCCTCCGCGCTCAATCAGGTCTGCAATAATAGGATTCATAAAAAAAAAAAATGACAGATGGGATTAGAAAATGTTGCAGTGAAGACTGTGGAATGAGATGAAATCACAGCACCAGCCTGTCCTTTGTGGACCTGCACAATGGTCCCCGAGCCGGACTGGATTAGGGAACCTCGCGACTAGGGGTTCAGAGAGAGAGAGGCTTCCGGTTCCCAGGCACTTTCGGGGAGAGAAGGCTGGAACGATGCATCAAATTTACAGCTGCAGTGATGAAAACATAGAAGTTTTCACCACCGTGATTCCTTCCAAGGGTGAGTAAACTTGCCCTCGATTATCTCCTTAAGGCGGCACCTTATGCAGGAGAGTGAGGGCAATCACCTGCTGTCTTACTATCGCTTACCCTCCGAGGCAAACAGGTCTCTGAGGTCTGATGGGTTCTGTTTTGATGGTATCTGTCGTTGTTTCTGAAAAAGGAGGCACATGGATAAACATCAGTCACTGAGAAACAATCCAGCAAGGGGGAAATGAGGACTGTTAAATACTCCGTTTCACTTAATTCAATACTGGCAACCCAGTATGCCAGAGGAAAGTGACGGCAAGCCATTGTTTAGGAAACAGTCGGAAACAAATTGCCCATGACAGCTAGATAGATTCTTTCATCTTCTCCAGTGAGCAAGTGGGCTCTGAAATGAGAACCAGCGGGCTCAAAAGTATGTTTTCTAACTGTACCATGAAATGTGAGGAAAAATACTCCTAGCAGTGGCTTGAAGTCCACTGAAACTGTCAAACGATGCCCAGACCCAATGCTGGCCTCTACACAGATCTCAAGGCCTCTATCCCAAACTTAACCTATCAAGAAATGTGTCACCAAAAAGTGTGACTTTGCAAACCCTTGTGCTGGGAGGTGTACGGCATCGAGTCCGGGCAGGGCTTTGTATGAGAGCTCAGGGACCAAATGTCTGGTCACAGGGCAGGTCAGTGGCCCGCTCCAAAGCTCAGCCCTCTCTCCTGCCACCTCTCTTCTCCCCTGCAGCCCCTGTGTTGCTGGGAGTGCCCGGGACTCCAGCTCAGCCCCTGTTCTCACTGTCAGACTTGAATGAAAGGGGCTGGATGTTTGCTGGTGTTGTGACCGCTTTTTTCTTCCTGTGTCAGCCACCCACGGGCCCTTGCTCAGGGGGTAAGGGAGAGACTCAGCCTGGCCACAGAGACAGCCAGCAGAACATAAATTAAGCTTTAGACTTCTATTGCCAGATAGAGAAAAAAAGAGCTAGGAGTCTGTCCACATGCAGGAGTCAGAACTCTCTCTGGAGACTCTGAAAGGTACCTGGAAAGATAAAGCTGACCTTCTGCCCAACAGTTCCACTTCTGGGCAAATTCTCTTACATGTGAGCGCTCACAGTGGCATCGATTCTACATGGGCAAAATTGAAAATAACCTCAATGTTCTTGAAGAGGGGAAGGCATAAAGTGTGTCATCATACTGTGGGGCACTCCTCAGTATACAAAAGGGATGTGTATGGACACAGACAGATCACAAAAGCATAATGCTGAGTGAAAAAGAGGCAAGCTGAAAAATTATTTGTGTATGATAGCAACTACTAAATTTGGAAATACAAGACAATACTGTATATATTGTTCATGGATACATATCTAGAGAAAAGTATGAAAACATAGGATGGAAAGATACAGATGAAACTGGTGGTTTTTAGAAGCCCTGGGGAGGGAAGGAAGGAGAATTAGGAGGCGGTAGGAGAGGAAACCAAACTTGCCCTCCAAATGTGTATTTCTTTTAAGAGAAGAAAACCGATTGGAAGCAAATATGAAAGTGTTAAAATATGTCTATTTTCTGTAAATTTTTTCAATTTAAAAATTCTTAGAAAAATCAAAGTCAAATGGCCCTTTTAAATTAAACCCTATTATGCACTTCAGGACCATCATCATATGTCACCTGAATGAATCATTCAAACAGAGGCTCTGATGCCATTTGCTTAGCATAGGGTCTAAAGACTACTGCCAATTCTGCACTGTGTGGCTTTGGGCAAGCTACTTAACCTCTCTGGGCCTGGGTTTCCCCTTTTGTAAAGGAGAACTAGAGCTTACTACCTCCCAGTGTTCTCACAGGGAGGGGAGGGAATAGATGTAGGTAAAATACAGCTTAATGCACCTGGAACAGCACCTGGCACGCAGCGATCACCATGAAATACATCACTTGCCAAGCAATTGCTATGTGTGTTCTATATTTAGAGCAATGAATATGTTAGTCAGAGATAAACATTCAATCTGACCTTCCTTTCTTGCCATTGTCATCATTGCCACCTCCCAGTATTAAACTGAGTGTTCATTGGTATTCATGGGTATTTCGCTGCTCCGATACCTGTTTTCTAGAAAAGGAGTGTTTGCAGGTTTGTGGTAGAACATGAATGGAAGAGTCGCCTCTTCTTGCTTCTCCTCGGGCCTCACCTTGGGCCTTCCCCAAAGCCACCAGGCAGAGGGCTCGCGGCAGGCAGACAGTGCTAGCTCCTCTGAGCTCACTGCTTAGGAGAGAGGTCGGTATCTTCATGACCTCCCACACTCCCGACCTGCAGAAATCCAGGTTGGCTTGATTTCCCCAGCACGGGCGAGAGTCCTCCCTGGAATGTCCTTTCCCAGGTGCTCCACTGAGCCATGTCTGTGCAACAACTAAAACACTATCCAAGCAGATGTGCAGCAGCCTGGACAAAGGTGACCTAGCGGCCAGCATGTAGGCCTCCTCCCACCACCCGCTGCATGACCCCAACCCTCAGTGTCCCCGTCTATAAAGTGGAGTTAATGAAGAGTACCTACCTCAGAGGGTAACTGCGAGGAAGGAATGAGATAGAGAAGTCAGCCATCACCTAGTAAAGCTGTGTGAGCTGTTTATTATTGTATTATATCTATTTATATATCCATATATGTATATTATACCCATCTATATATTATATCCATATATATACATTTATTATTATATTATATCCATCTTTCCAAAACATGCACACACACATATTGGGTTCAACTTAATATATATATTTTTTTTTAGCTGAGCCATCATAATATCTTACAAAAATATGGCAACAGCAAATGCTATGGTGGGTCTTCAGTATTTTAAAGGCATAAGGCAAAGATAAAGTCTGTAACTGAGGAGAAATTAGTATTTTTATTTTCTAGAGGGAAGATAGGGCCCTTTAAGGGGAAGATTTCATAGACACAATTCACACAAATACAAAAAGATTAAAAGTTGTGGTTTTACCAAGATGTTATACCAGAAGTTATTTCCTGAGGCACACCAGAGTGGGTTTAATTCTAGGGTGAACAGGACCACAGCATTTAAAATGATTCTCTCAGGGATAATCAAAAATGGGGAAGTTGGCGAGGGGAATCGGGAACAGAAGGAGGAAGTGGAGAAAATCCAGAAGAGACAGAAGTCCTGATGGAATGCCACAATCTCTAGACGTTATCGCCTATCCTCCCACCTGCTCTCATCTAGAGAACAGAAAATCGTAATAACCACCACTAATTCCAGGGAACTTACTTTAGCCAAGGGCTTTATAAAGATGTGTTCATTTAATCCTTGCCACAGCCTTCTGAGGCTGGTTCTGTTATTACCCCTGTCTGACAGATGAGGAAAGTGAGGCTTACAAAGATGAGTAATTTGCCCAAGTCGCATAACCAGCAAGCTTCAACTTCAGATTCACACCCAAGTCGGGAGCCCTGACTACTGGTGCGCTCCTGGTGTCATGGCTGCAGGCGCCCAGCATGAAATAACAACACAGCCCTCCTCTGATCTCTTACCTGCTTTGTGACGAGAAGTCATTTCAGTTTTAGACGGCACAGGGATATGGTGGGATTGCAGTTCCGAAGAAATCATTCCAGCAGCAGGGTGGAAAAGAGATGCCTGGTGTCTCCATTTTCAACCAGACACACAGAACACCAAGTAACAGTTTTTATGGTTAATTGATTTTTTAAGCTTCTTCGTGGTAAAATATACATAATACCATGTAGCCATTTTTTTAAGCGTGTGGTTCTGTGGCATTAAGTAGATCCACATTGTTGTACAATCATCACCACTATCCATTTCCAGAACTTTTTCATCATCCCAAACAAAAACCCTGTACCCATTAAATAATAACTTCTCATTCTTTTTTCCTCCAGCCCCTGGTAACCTCTACTCTACTTTCTCTATGAACTTGACTAGTCTATGTATCTCCTAGAAGTGGACTCATTCAATATTTGTCCTTTTTTGTGTCCATCTTATTTCACCTATCTTATTGTTTTCAAGGTTCACCCACATTGCAGCATGTGTCAGAATCTCATTCCTATTTAAGGCTAAGTAATATTCCCCTGTATGTACCCCATGTTGTTTATCCATTCATCCATTGATGGACTTTAGGCTGTTTCCACCTTTTGGCTATTGTGAGCGATGCTGCTCTGAATTTTGGTGCACTCAACTAAGTAACATCTAAAATTGCAATTGCACCCAGCTTTTTCTTCCCACCCTCTGTCCTCTCTGTCCCGGACAACTCTCTCAGTTGCTGTAGCTCCATCAGCCTCACAGATGTTCTCTAAAACCATTCCTTTATCTCTCTTTGCAGTGTCCAGTCCAGCCAGAAGAAGAGTCAAAAGCTCTCAACACCTCTTGACCAAGAATGTAAGGAAACTTCAGTTTTGATCTCCTTGATTAACGTTCATTAAAAAAGCAATGTCTAGCTTCTTCACTCTCTCTCCTGCCCACAATAACCAGGAAGGTTTTCTGTATCACCTGTTGTTGATGCTGTGTTATCTGTCCTCCACTTAACCAGAATAATGGACAAATGTTAACCAGACAACACACAGCCCTGAATTAGACTCCCTATTCTGCCATTTTCTCCAGACACAGAGAGTAAATCCCATTTTATACATACATTATTTTCTTATATAAACAGAGTCCACAATGTGGGTATAGCATCCCTAACCTAGGTGTTCTCCTATTGTTGGTATTTGCAATGTTCCTTTTTTCACTATTCTAAATAGCAGTGCAATGAATTTTTTGCTTTAGGATTAATTCCTTGGTATCTAGACCTCAAAATAGAATTAACAATCATCCATTCATCCATCCATCCAGTCATCAGATATTTTCATTCCTACTATGTATAAGAGACCCTATGCTAGATGTGGACAACTGTGATTTTTTTTAATGGCTTCTGCTTACAGTTCCATCACATACTAGCAGGAATCCTGAACAACCCAGGCTTTGCTGATGCTTTTCCATTTATCTCCAACCAAACGCACATAGGCTCTCATTTTTTGTATTATCTTTCGCTACTTTAATATGCAATGTATTACCTTAAAATGAGTTTACATATCTTTAGAGCCTAATGATGCTGTGAATTTATTATTTTACTTACAAATTTCTTTATATAAAAGCTGTCAATGCATCTTTGGTACTTTAAAAGTTTTATTTCAACTGCTTTTTTCCTCTTTGTTATATTGGAGTTGCTATTTCTATCACAATTTTTCATAGAATACCATTTGATTTTTCAAGTATGTCAATTTTTAAAACGCTGTTCTCCACTTTTAAAAATTTTAAGTGTCCTGAGAATGAAATGAGGTTTTAGTCATTGTTTTTATATACATTTTTCACTCCTTCAATTCCCAAAGCAGTATGTGCCCATTATGAGATTTCAAATATCACAAAGATATGAAGTGAAATATAGTATCAGAAAATCCTAAGACACTGTAGAATGTAGTGGTTAAGTATATAGACATAAAGCCATGGCCTGGGCTTAAATCCCAGTTCTATTCATCCCTGCCTCTATGACCTTGGGCAAGTTTCTCAACTGTGCTGGTTCAGCTTCCTTAGCATTAAAATGCAGAAAACAAACACTCATATCTCAGGCACCATTGGAAGGAGCAAATGATTTTTTTTTCATGTAAAGTGCTTAGTCCAGAGCCTGACACATACTGAACATCCTATAAGCACTGGCATTTTTTTTTAGTGGTTTTTTTGGTATCATTAATCTATAATTACATGTGCAATATTATGGTGATTAAACGACCCCCTTCATCAGGTACCCCCCACCAACCCCATTACAGTCACTGTCCATCAGCATAGTGAGAAGGCACTGGCATTTTTTTAAGTGAAATTTTCCCGTATGCTATCATATAATTACTATGCTTTATTGCTTCGTAACATGCTGTTTTGCAATTTGCTTTTTTCACCAAACAATAACTCTTAGGTATCTCTCCATGCCAATTAATACATACAAATCTACTACACTCTTCAGAGAGGCTACATAGTATGTCATTGGATGAATGTACTATAATTTTTTACCCAAACTCAATCTGAAGTTTCCTAGATTATTTAACCAGATCATCAGTAATGGGGTTTCTCCATTTTTTTTGCACTAAAACAATGTCACAAGAAATATTTTGGAACACATATTTTATGCTCTTAGGCAAAGGTTTTTGATATTCATAGATATGAAAATTCTGGGAGGGAGAAGGGGATTGTGGGGTATCATGATTGGTGCACATGGTGTGTGTGGGGTCACAGGGAAGACAGTGTAGCACAGAGAAGACAAATATAGACTCTGTGGCATCTTACTACACTGATGGGCAGTGACTGCAATGGGGTATGGGGGGACTTGATAATAAGGGCAAATGTAATAACCACATTGTTTTTCCTGTGAAACCTTCATAAGAAGTGTATATCAATGATACCTTAATAAAAAGGAAGAAAATTCTGTAGCATCAAATCAACATGTACTCCTTAAACTGATACAATGTTATATGCCAATTATATCTCAATTTAAAAAAGAAAGGAAATGCTCAAAGGATATGAACATTGAAAAATATTATAACCATTGCCAAACTGTTAGCAACTGTGTCTTAAAGTACCTTTACCAGAACACACAAATCAAAACTAAATGGTATCAATGTTGTTAATCCTTGACAATCTGATAGGTGAAAATATCTTATTGTTCTAATTTGCATTTACTTATTAATATCATTATTCAACTTTTCATAGACTTTTGAAATTTTTTTCCTATGGGCTCCTTACGTCATTCATCCATTTTTATGTCAGCTGCATGTCTGTCTTTAATGAATTTTGAGAATATTTTATATATTAAAAAGAAAAGGCTTTTAATGGATGGAAATTTTCTTTGCTATGGACAAGAGATTCTTTTCTTTCTCATGGTCCCTGAAAAGTTAACCCCACAATCTAAAAGGAAAAAGGATAAGAACAGTTCCATCCATCATCCATCCATCCATCTATCCAATTTTTCAAGGAGCAGTGGGTGTTACCAAAAATGGAAACAGACGGGACATTTATAGATAACTTTAGAGTTTAAGAAACATTTCACAACAGACCTTTCAGTCAAGTGCTTGAGTCTGGGATTACTCCAGATTTGAAGGAGCCACAAATCATTCATGACTCAAGGAAAATCTCCTGGGAATTAGGAATATCAAGTTCTCAACCAAGTGCCTGCCTGGAATTCCTAAGCTTAAACTACGTTCCTCTCTGAATCATCCCTCATTGCAATACCTATTGGCTTCATAAGGACAGAAAAGTGGTTATAAAAGCTTTTAAAACGGAAACTTAATTATTATAGTTTCTAGTGGTTAAATAGGGTTCTAGGGAAGAAACTTCCCAGGGGATTTAGAACCAAAAGAAAGGAGACAACTCTCAGTGTTGGAACTGAAGCCACATGAGCATGAAATACCCAAAGCCACCAAAATAAGGGGCACAGCCTCCTGGAACAGCCAATTGGCTTCAGCCAGGCACTGTAGAACTGTGTTCTCAGGTTTCCTGGAAGTGTAAATTTTTGAGAAAGGCTGCTATGTTTGTGGGTTTATGATTTTCCTTCTCTAAATATTTTTTACTCAGAGGGAAAAAAATGACTCCAGCATGTGAATACATATAAAAATTGCTTTGGGTCAAAAAAAATCAGAAGCCAGGGTCTTACCTTCAAATACGCAATATTCCTCCAGGTGAGACAGGTTAATAATGCTTTTTCGCCTTCGAGCTGGTCTCTGAATTTCTGATTTCCCCTAACAGCCTGACTCATCCTTTGCTTGTAAAGCTCAGCCCCAGCGGCACAGAACATTCAAATTAGAAAAGACAGGAAAGGTCTTAGTCCTCCCCCATTAGGGAAAAATGAGTCCCAAAGAAGAAAAAAATTGTATCTGATTCTTGTTTCCTCATCCAACTGGCTCCTGACTTCCTTTTGGGTTCCCGAGAAAATCGTTCATATTTTGCAACTGCTATTATGTGCCAATGTTTACGACTTTTTTTGTCCTAAAGTTCTTATTTGTGTCTATTCTCATTCCTTGGGCTACCATGTGGATGTCAGGTTCCTTCCTTCATAAATATTACTTCTCTCTCTGAACCATCCTTAGTTAGTATCACAGTTTCCTCCCTCTCTGGACTCCTGAGTTATTTACATTTTCTTCTGAATCCGGGGCACAGCTGCACACAGCTCATTCTCTGGACCATCTCATTAGTGGTTCTTGCCCTTCGGATTCTTGGGCAGTTTCGTCGACATCCTCTTCATCGGGTGCCACCACCATCATAAAAGTAGCTCAGAGGAGTTCACGCTGAGGTGTGGGGGGCGGTCCAGGGGAGCCACTGCCCCTACATAATAGGCGGGGCGCCATCACCCAGAGAGAGGGAGGGATGGGACGGCGAATGCACGTTCTCCGCAGATCTCCCCTGTGGAGGAAGGGAGGAGGGGATTGTCTGGTGAGCTGCTGATTTTTCAAAACGCACTTGAAAATTCTTGTCTGAAAGTAGGCATCCCTGCGGATCTCACGGAGAGCGCTCCCTTAGGAGCCAGTCCCCACCCTGGCTCCACCCCTTAGAGCTCCGTGACCTTGAGGAGACACAGCCTCTTGGCTCTAGTTTCCCTACGGGTAAAATTAGGGAGTTGGGCTAGAACATCGCTAGGGACCCCAGCAGGCCCAGACCGTGGTGATTCTCCATCGCCTGGGCCTCACCTGGCTCTCTAGCTCCCTTCCCACCCCCTAGACTGGCAAACGAACGCAAGTGCGAGTCGAAGCCGCCAGCGGGTGGAACCCGGCCTTGTGGGTCAGCCCTGGTCTCCTGCGCCTCCTGACCGCCCGGAACCACAGCGGGGCAGTGCGGCTCCTTGTTGCACCAGCACGTTCCCGGACCCAGGAGCGTCTGTTTGCCGGCCTCGGAACGAGAGCAGGTCCAACCTTAGCCCCGGTCTCTCCCTCGCTCTCCCCTTTCCCCGGTATTACCCTGTCCTCAGGGTGCTGAAGAGCCTCCCTGCAGCAGAGGCTCCGACTGCGGCCCGCAGCCCAGAAAGCAAAGCAGGCTGCCAGGAAGCTTCCCGGAGGCCGCGGCCATCTGCTCAGCTGTCCGTTCCTGGTGCAGGCCGAACGCACTGCCCTGGAGCCCGCGAGGGCCTCCGCTACCGTGGGAAACGAGAACCGAGCACAGGGCCAGCTGTCGTCTGAGCTGGGCGCCTCTCCTCCGCCCGTCCGCTATTGGCACCCCGGAGAGGCACTTGGCCCTCAGTGATGACCTGGGGAGCAGCCAGCCTCCTCCTCCCCCCCAGGAAACCTCCTGCCTGCAGCGGAGGGCTGAGCGCTGGCCCGCCCCGCTGTCGCCCTGCCCGCTCCCCTGCCCTGCCAGTGCCGGGAAAAGGTTGCAGAGGCGGCAGTTCTTGTTCCTGAAAGGGAACATGTGCCTCCCTTTCAGAGGAAGAAATGCTGCGTCTCCCCCATGGACCCCTCAGGCTCTCATGTCCTGCCTGACTTCGTCCTTCCAAAGTGGACCTAAATACACAGCAGCCCTCATTCCTCCCCCCTCGGAGGAACGCTGAGAGAATGAAAATAAAATCAGAAATGCCCGTGATGGGAAGCTGATAGCTAAGAGCCCTGTGAACGTCAGTAAAGAGGCTCAGGTCTCTCCTGTCCAACCTGGAGATTCACATTCCAGGGGAGGCCCTGAGGCCAAACAGCACATGCGGCCAAGGGAATGGGGCTCTCATCTCCTAGTAGTCCAGGAAACCCCAGTGTTCTCGACGGCATCACGGCAAAGCACAGTGCTAAGAGGAGAGAAGGAAAGGGGCAGAGCAAAGGGGGCTGTCCGTGCAGGGTGGGGAGCGCCGAACCGCCCACCGCTGGCTCCCGAAGCCCCCAGCGAGCTGGCGCAGGGCAGACGGGGCTGCCTCCAGCCTACGCGGGAGGCCTGCTGAAAACCCAACAGAAACACCACCTTCCAATCATTTCGCAGTTTATCAACATACCAGATCAACACACCATGAGTCTTAAGCTTACACACTCATGTGGGTCAATTATATGTCAAAAAAGCTGGTGGGGAGAATAAATATTTTAAAGTACTGGGGGAAAAACCACCTTCTGCAGTGCCCAGAGGAGAAATTCCTGAATTATCATCCGCTTTCTCCAAAGGCACAGAATGAATGAGTCTAGGTCTGAAAATGGGCCTGAGAAGAGCTTATTTGGTAATCTAGATCAGACCGTACGGAGGGTATATTAATTTTCTGAGCAAAGAACTATTTATGGTAAACTGAAGCAAGTAACAGCTTCTTTGTTTTCTCTGTGGAGACATGAACCACTCTGATGCTCTAGATGATTATGTGGCGTCAAGAAAGAGCTTATGTTGCTCTATTAGAATCTCTATGAATGACAGACATTTACTGTGCCCAGTACAGCAAGCGTAGACAAGAAATTCCCTTTCCACATAACGTGGAAGAGTCAAAACCGGGGTTTGAACTTAGGCCTGCATGACTCCAAATGGAGTTATCTTCTTCATCATTGACAATCAGATAGGACAAAAACATTTTTTTGCCTTAATATGCACTTAATTATTGTTGTTTAGCATCTTTCATGTGTACTGGCCATTTGTAGTTCTATTATCAATTACCAGCTCATGTGTTTTGCCCCATTTTCCTGTTGTCTTCTCTCCTCTTTATAGATTTTTTAGAGTTCTATGTCCATAGGGATGATTTTCTGTTACATCTAACAAATGTTATATTGAGCCATCTGTTTCCATCTTTGTTTCTTGGTTGTTGGCTTTTTTTTCTTAACACGTAGCTTTGATTTGTCCATTTTGGTATGAGAAGCATGGATGTGGGTCTCTCTCCCAGTGACTTGACATTCATTCCAACAATATTTATTAAAGATCTGATTTTTCTCCACTAAGTTGACATATCACCCTGTTATAATAGTTTGAAAATCAATCTTATATTGCAGCATCCTCTAAGAACAACACAATTGTTTTATGCGGACACTTGGGGGAGATGCGTCAAAGACCAGACTCGCGGGCGGAGCTGGGTCTGCCTCCCCCACAGATGCCCCAGAGCCCAGGGTCTGGCATGAACACGCCCTCTGCAGCAGGAAGGGGCACCAAGTAAATGGGTGAATGCCAGCCTCAGAGATGCTGAGGTGTAATATTGGAGGTTCCGACCAGCCTTGAAGAAATGAAGAAATTCAGGATAAGTGACCCCAGTATCCTGGGTATATACATAAATATGCAGCATATGAGTCAAAAACTGCTAAGATTCCCTTCGTCACTCCTGTTAGTGAGATAAAATACAGTATTATTTGTCTCAGTGTTTATGTTTTAATCATTTCAATGATTTAAGTATTTTCATTAACATTTTTAAGGCCCATTTCAGTAGGCCCTGTCAAGAAGAGTATTTCCTCTTAACATACTTCCCAAAATAACTCTTCAGCAGGTGATCACTACTGAAAACACCTCAGTATTTAGCACTGTTCTGGCTTTCCAGAATTTCCAGCTAGCGAACCACACACCATGGAAATTCATCTCCAGCTCCACCTGCCGCCAGCATTCTGCATGGGGGAGAAACGTGAGCATTCCAGAGCCGCACCTGCGCTCTTTCCAGCAGCTTCTTTCTTTTAAAACCTGGCAATCCGTGGGGCCCCTAGTCCTCTCCTGAGCTCTTGCCTCCGCTAGGGCTTCCAAGAGACTGTCCTCTATGTGAACAAGGACGTTCACTTAGCTGCAGAGACGGTACGACCCTGATTTCCAGGACTGTCCTCATTTCGAATGGCCTGTCCTGTGGGAAAAACATGGCAGACCAGAGGGCAGGTGACTAGCCCTGGTTTGGGGCCGGCTGACCCAGGCTCCTAACTATGAAGGGACTTCTGGTGAGGAACCACGAGACCCCTCTTTTTCCTGCACCATCTGACATGAAGTTCAATTGAACAGTTAACTCTTTCAGGCCAGTGTACCCAAGTCACCTCACTGCTTCTAGCAGTCCCTGGAGGCAGCCCAAGCCCATCAGCAAGGCTGCGGTCCTCTGCCAGCTGTGGGTCCCAAGATCCCAGGA
>JAQQAC010004068.1:19536629-19553425 GCA_029783875.1 Phataginus tricuspis
AAGTGTCATTTGGCAGGGTTTTTGGTTAATTAGATAAATGTAATCACAGGCCATATAGAGCCTCCAGCAGACACACTAGTATCGGAAATGCCTCATGAATCAGGTTAAGGGCCCTTGCCCAACGGTAAAGGGGCACTACGTGAAATACAAAGGTTTCACACCACATTTATAACCCCCATGTTACTGTTTACTCTGACCCAGAGCCAGCAGCTAGACTGGCAGGGGGTAGGAGACCCCGGCATCCTCCTGGCTTTCAGTGCTGCAACAAGAAAGTGGCCGACAAGAGGCTCAAACTTAATTCAACATGTACATTAACGTCCCCACCACTGTCCTCCAAATTGCAGGTAACAGGAAAGCAGTCTAGGGGATGATGAAGGGTGTGGGCTCTTGACTCAGATCTGCTTCCCTGCCTGGAACTAACTTGCTATGGCTTCAGGCAAGTTATTCAGACCTCCTCACCCTCATTTATTTCAAAGCAAAAAAATGGGATGTTAAGAACACCCCTGTGAAGGGGTCATTGTGAGAACTGAACGAGATAATGTGTGAAGAGCTTAGCACAAACTGTTGCCATCCTTCTTCAAGACACTTAGAATCTAGTAGTTGGAAAGACACATATTTGGGAACACGTTAGATGCACACATATGAGGGACCATGGGCTAAAATATCAATCTGAGGGGTACACACTTTGAAAGGGGTGAAGCCCTTCCAGAGGAAAGAAAACCACCTAGAAACAACTATAAAAACCAAGGCACTCAATGTATCGGGACTTAATTGGAGAAAAGCAAGAAAATCATTTGGATTGTGTTAAATTCTAGCATCAAACTGGCCTGAGAATCAGTAGCTCTCGCTGACTGCTGCAGTAAGCCAGCCAACGGCTCCTCCCTCTCTAAGCTCAGACATTTACATTTCAATTTGTTCCTGAACCCTGGCTACTGTAAAGAAAAAATTTCTTTCACGTAGGGGGATCAGGTGAAGGGAAAAATGAACACTTACTGAGGTCTACAATGTGCCTCAAGTTCTATTATCTTGTTTTTCTCCTCATAAATACCCCATGAGTTACATGAAATTATCCCCATTTTGCACATAAAGAAACTGGGGCTGGTTGAGAGTAAGTCACTTGCCTGAAGCCACACAGCAAGTGGGGAACAGAATTCACCCCCAGAGCGCGTGTCCTTTCAATAGCTAATGCTTTGGGATGTCTGCCCTTTCCAGCAAGATCGCACACAGGTGGCAGGGGGTGGGGTGGGGACAGAACTTGGGACAAGAGCAGAACCTGAGATCTATGAACCATGCGCCCAGGGCCACCTCTTGCCCCAACCGCATGCGAGGATCCTCCAGAAGAGGCCATTCCTACGTGGGTCCCAAGGGTGACCCTCCGTCTTGGCCACAGGAGGTGTGAGCAGAGGAAGAGCAAGAACTGTTGAGGGCAAAGAGCCCGAGTCCGGCTCGGTGTGCTGACCGCCCTCGCCACCCACCCTTGGCTTTTCTTTAGATCCAGACATCTTAAGAAGATGACTGAGGAGTATCCCACCCTTCCCCAGGGAGCAGAGGCCTCCCTGCCACTGACAGGAAGTGCTTCCTGTGGTGTCCCCAGCATCCTCCGGAAAATGTGGACAAGGCACAAGAAGAGGTCGGAATACGTGGGAGCCACCAACAGTGCCTTTGAGGCCGACTGAAGGTGACCCTCCCGGGTGCCCTGCGTTGGCCAGAGTTCACCGCGCAGGAGGAGAAGACGTCCGGACTGGAACTGGGCCACAGTCACCTGTGCTAGAAGCTGGTCCAAACCCAGCATCTTCCCTTACAAACAGATCGCCCCAGCTTAGGATGCAGGAAAGGAACTTCCTTTGAAGGCAAAAGAAAATTGCTCCTTCTTAGGACTATACAGCCAATGTCTGAAAGTGACTTTGGGAGGTCATCACATTTATATCAGTATCTCTTAGCAAAACCACATCCAATCAACTTTCCCAGCCCATTTTAAAGATCTCCAGGCAAGGGAGCAGGCGGTTCTCCTCATGAGTCATTCTGATGTGTGTGATTTCTGGTATGGATGTCGGAGCTCGATGTTTGAGGCACTTGTGAACACAGTGGCTCTTCCTGTCCCTCTCACCACATTTATTTCATCTTGACGAGGTGTGATGTTTAATGACAAAGCGCTATATATTGACTTAATAGTCCTACTGTCCCCTTGAGAGTATCCTCAGTATTGGTTTTGATGCCCATTTGGCATGAATGCATGAATTCTCAATTCTTTTACATGCGGTTTTTCTTTAGGAAAACATGATTAAAAATTAAATGTTGAATGCTAATGTTTCTGAAGAGGCATGTCTGGTGGAATTAATCATCTTTGCTCTGGTATAATGATTTTAACTTTTCAGAGTGCTCTCCCATCTGTTATGTGTTATCTTCACAAAATCCCTGTGAAAGAAACCACATAATCATTCCCAAGCTACCGACAGGGAAGCCAGGGCCTGAGGAGGTCATGGGACCAGACCCAACCGTGGAACCCGGTATCAGGTCCTCAGCTTCACCAGGCTCCTTGCTTTACGTACTCTAGCAACTGATTTGAGGAAGGTTTTCAGGGGTAGGAGTTTATCGCTGGAGGCAATCTTTGAAGGGAAGAATTGGATAAAGTTAGAAGAGTAAATGATTTGAATGAAATACATCATTATGTATTAGGTTGAACCAGAAGAAATTGCCATTTTGTAGGTCAAAACAATTGATTATAGATTTCATAAGGTTCAACATAATATATAGTATTATGCTTTCCTTCCTTCAATGGAAATGTCATCAACTCCATTGTCAACATCGGTAGCCTTGAAATGATATGATAATAATAGCCCTCATTTATTAAATGCCTACTATGTACCAGGAATGACACTGAGCATTTTACATACATTGTCCCAGTCTTTCTAACAACTCTTCTATGGCTGTACCCATTTAATAGAAAACAGTTTAAAACAGTTAAATGACTGATTCTTCTGAGGGCATTTAACCCACATGGGTGCCAGGCTTCAGCGCTCCGGGTATGTCTGCTCCTTCCCACAGAATAGTTCAGGTCACGGAGAAAGGTCCAGGTTAGTAAACAATCTTCATCTCGAATGCTAAACACAATCGATGGCAGATCCTACCTGGTGTGCTGTGTGGGGATGGCGTCTGAGATAAAGGAATGCAAGGATCAATTAGTAATACATGCCTGGGAATTAATGGGAAATGCCTGGTGTATTTGTTATCTGTAGCCTCCACTCTGCCCTTAGAAGGCTTGTTTTCTAATTCAGAAGCTTAAATCAATCCAACCCAGTATCAAAACCAGAGACTCCATGGCGAAATTTAGTCTGAGACTAGGCTGAAAATCCCCATATCTTGGGGCAAAGAATTTGGCCACATTACCAGTCTCAGATACAACTGTTATTCATACACTGTCGCTACGTGGCCTCATGTCGCTTTTTGCTAAGTTACCTATTTCTGTATCTCTAGGTGAACTGTAAGGAGACGTGGGGAATAGAAGGCCTGTGCTTCTGGGGGTTCACTTTGCTCATCTCTGCCCTTCATCCATTTTAGACCCTTAACGCCAGTCCTTGTACTTGAACGTGAATCGGAGGTTTGTGCATCACATGCTCTTGCAGTGAAGGCCTAGTCTCAGGAGACGGCCCGAGGGAGTGAACAGGTGATCTATGCTGGACCTATCAGAGTATCCTAAGACTATTTCTTTTAATTTATTTAGTTTATAACGGATGTCCTCTGTTTGTAAGTGGCAGATGAAGATCTCTGTAGGGTGGAACTTATTTATGATTAATGTAAATATTTCATGATGACGTGTTTACCTTGTATAGACTATTTTAATTCATCGATTCAGATGAAAACAAAATGTGCTTTGTCTGTGATCTTAATAAAGCACCGCCAGAGTATGCCCAAGGCTCCCTCGTTGAATGAGAGGCTTTCCAAGGGAAATAACTATGCATCTGGACCTCGCTGCTCCTTCACCCAGATGAAAGGGATTGTGAGAGGGAATCCAGCACGTCCTTTCCATCCTAAGGCAATGTCTGCCTTAGACAGAGCGGGCCCGCCCAGCAGTCAATACCTGGGCTGTTTCCAATGGGGCCTGGCCTGGCATGACCTGTCCTCTCTGGGCTCACCCTGCTCCCTGCTGATGCTGACCCCTCGGTCCCCACTCAGACCCCAGGGGCCCCGTGGCCATCCCCAGCCTGCTGGCCTCGCCCCCCAAGCCTTTCTCTCTGTGCCCCCTTCACGTTCGGCCTCGTTGGAGAATCGCCCCCGTGACTCACGACGCAGCCACTTGCAGGAAGACGCCCCGGCCAGTGCAGAGGCTCTGCGGGAGTGAGGGGGAGGCGACAGGGTCTCGGGGGCGTTCAGGGCGATGAAACCCCTGCTGTAGGACCAAGTCCGGCCAAATATTTCAGTTCCGGCTTTGCTCTGTCTGGCGGTCCCCTTACCCCCCCGGGGCCTGGGCAGCGGGCGGGAGCAGCAGCATCTGGAGCCCAGTTTCAAGGGAATCATGCGACGGGCGGCCGCTCGGAGCACAGGCTCACCCGCTTCCCCGGGGCGCCGGCGGCCAGACCTTTGCCTGCCGGCCTAAGAAGGGCCTGTGATTCGGCAGGACGGATGGGGGATCCGGAGCCTGGCCGCCCCACACGGGGGGTGGTTTCTGGGGTTCTGGGCAAGTGCGGACCAAGGCTTTGAGCTCCGGCCGCAGAAGAGGCAACCGAGCCTCCCGCGCTGGCTGGCCGCCCCCAACGCCCGCCAGCCTTCCGACACCACACCGCACAGAGCTCAGGGCTCCCCCCAGCCCGGCGACGGCTGCGGGAGCGGGGACGTCGGGAGTGAGGCCGCGGCCCCTGGTGCGCCAGCACAGTTATTTCTGAAATCAAACGCCACAGCTAGTGCTCCAAATGTGATCACATTTCCTGGGTCACAGCAGTCAGACACCGAGCAGGAGGCCAAGCCAACAACAGAAACGGCTTCTCTGTCTCGCTCAGGACTAGTTCCAGCCCCGGCACAACCGGACAGGGCAGGGCGCGGCTCTCGGTCTCTCGGTGTCTGCCCGCCCCAGCCCCCGCCGCCTGCCCGATCAGCACGCGCGCACGCACACATGCACACGCACACACACGCACACACACACATGCACACGCACGCACATGCACACGCACACACACACACGCACGCACACACATGCACGCCTTTTCTTCATTTCCCACACCCTGCTCCTTGGCCTCTGGTGGGGCCTGCGCCCTCCCGGTGCCCTCTGCCAGTCCAGGGCCCCCGCCTCCTCTATCTTGACTACCCTGCCCTCTGAGCTTCCCTGACTGCCTGAAACTCACCGGCTACGAGAGCTTGAACCTCACGGAGACTCAGTTTCCTTAGTAATTGAAAAGACAGTGTAGTATCTTCCTCCAAATGTCCTAGAAGAGATGAAGCAAAATAACTGTTATGCAGTAGGACGGTGGCACACACATAAAATATGGCACACTTCCACGCTGGAGGGCAGCGGCCAATGCCCAAGCTCCCTGAAGTCCCCTGCCCCACCTCAGCCCCGGCTACCCAGCCCCTCCTGGGGGGCTCTTGCAGGGGTTCCCAGGGAGCCGCAGCTAAGCTCAAAGGAAGGAGTGAGTAACATATTCAAGCTAGTTTCTCCACTCTATCTAGAGTCCTGCTTATTCCCCATCCACATTTTTAATTTGTTGGATTCAAAGTGCAATACTCCTAAGAAGAAGAAAGAAATGGACACCACAGGCGCTCCTGCAGGGTGCCACTCACCAGTGCCCCGTCCCTGGGGGGTGGGGGGTGTGCATCAGAACCAGGAAACCTGGTCTAGGACTAAACCCCCACTGACTTGCAGGGTGCCTGTGTGTGTGTGTGCGTTTGCATGTGTGTGTGCGTGTGTGCATGTGTGCGTGTGTGTGTGCGTGTGTGTGTGCGTGTGTGTGCGTGTGCGTGTGTGTGCATGCCTCAAGCTGCCTGAGTTTCTTTGAGCCCCCATTGTCCCTCATCTGTGAAGTGTGGGTGAAATTACCTGCCCAGGGGACCTCACATGCTCATGAAAGGCCAGAAGAGAACTAGCGCATAGAAAGGCTTTATGAATTCCGTTCAGAAAGAAGCAGAGCTGAGGGTGGGGAGAAGTGACCCAGGAGGTTCAAGACAGGAGTGTGGGCTGAAGAGCTAGGTAGTCAAAGGTCCAAAACTCATTTTCAGAGCCTGCGGTCAGCCCACCACACTGGCAGGGCTCCAGAATACCTGCTCCCCCAGGTGGACTGAAGGCCAGTGCCTGCAACCCTGGGCGGCCACCCCCCTGGACAGGCAGGGCAGGCGACCGCCCTTGGCTCACAGGCAGGAAGTGGAGGGTGATCACCACTCCTTTGACTTCACTGTGAATACAAACTGCCCTCCCTCACTAGGGGCTGCCCCTTGCTGCCAAATGCTACCCTGGCCTCTTGCCTACATTCCCTACCAGCAAAATTAGCCCTCAGATGAAACGTAAAAAAGCACATTGGCCCAGAGCACCACAGGGCCTGCCCGCTGGCTCCGGCCTAAGGAGGGAAGCTGGCCCTGTGCACCTGCCTCAGCCAGGCTCCAGCCCTTCTGTTCCAAGGCGGGTAACAGACACCAGTACCACTGGACTGAAAAGAAGAAGTATTGAAGAACCACTAGGGGGCTGGGGTCCAGAAGCAAGCTGGCCTCTTGGCGTAACTAGGCAGAGATTCGATGTTTCACAAACACTCAGCCTCCTGCTGCTTGGTCAGGTCAAGGAAGGCAAGGTCATGACTCGAGGGGCAGGGCCTCATCAGGGAGCAGGCTTCCCCGTCTCTCATGCAAACCCACATCCTCAAACCCCAGAGACTCGGTTTGTCATGAACTATCCCAGAGATGCGGCCCTGCAACGCGAGCAGGTGGCCAGCCCAGAAGCGGGCTGGGCACAGGTGCTGCCTCCCCCTGCTGTCTGGAGAAACCACTGACCATCCCAGGGGAGAGAGGCAGCGGGTGCGGGGCTGATTTGCAGCCTCGGGGTCCTGCCCTCTTGCCACAACATAAAGAAACCAGAACAAAGCGAAAACTATTCATCATCTCAACTCTCTAGGGCCCTGGCCAGGCTCCAGCATGCTGTCTCAGCAGCCTCCGGGAGCTGGGCGCTGCTGAAACCTTCTGGCCCGGTCCTGCCTCATTTCCCCTCAGCTGCTGCTCTGTTCTTCCTCAGGATGTGGTGAGAGGACGAGCCAGCGAAAGGGAGTAGGAAGTGGGGAGAAGGGGTGCCTGCCTGTTCTAGCTGTTTATTCCCTGTTCCTCCAGCTTGAGGGGAGGAAGGGCAGAAGGCTGTCCTAACTTCTGAAACTAGGCAAACATAGCCGCAGATGCCTGGGGCCATGTGCCAGGGGCTACCTGAAGCTACATGTTATACCCACACATCTCCCAGGCCCTCTAACTGGGCTGTGATAGGCTTCTTTACATTAAGATAAATGTAGCTGAATTAACAGGAGTGAACGCTTATTAAGTGTTTACTATTGGCCAGGCACTGTGCTAAGTGTTTACAGTGCCTTAGCTCATGAAATTCTCCAAACAGTGCTGTGAAATAGTTATTTCATTTACCGCCTCCATTTACCAAGTCTTAGAGAGTCCTCTGGCTTGTCTGAGGTCACACAACTACTGGTGGTGGGCCAGGAGATAAACACAGCAGTCTGACTCTAGAGCCCACTCCACGTAGATGTCCGACTCATACACCGCCTTAAGGGCCTTTCCTAGCGGTGAGTGCCGTGTGCCCTAGCACAGGGGCTCTCGCCACACAAGACACTGTCAACTTGCCTCAAAGGGGAAGTTACCCAGAGGAGGCAAAATTTACCCAAATATTTCAGTTAAACCTGAGCTGCCTTAGGAGGTATTATACCAGAGCAACAATAAAAATAATATATATACATATACGTATATATAATTTATTGTTTTATATATAAAGAATATATTTATATTCTTCCTAAACAAGTCTGGCCTGGCAAAGCAAGATAGGAGACTCAGAGAGGTAGGAGGCTGGATCCCTTTGAGATAAAGGACACAACTGGGGCGACGGAAGAAACTTGGTGGGGTGTGAAGGTCGACGGTGGTCACGTATCCAGGGCAGTTTCCTGACTGGATGTCTTTATGTTAGAGGAGCATTATGCCAGCACCTTAGTCTTTAAGTTTTTTTCCATCATTATTTTTACCTTTTCATTCACTTTTGAAACAAACTAGCAATGCGTTCATATTCTCTTATTATAAAAAGCATCAAACAACACAGAAGCTACCCATTAAAAAATGAAAGTATCCTCCCTGGGCTTGGATCTCAGTCCCTTTTTCAGAAGTCACTGCTATTACTGAGGAGGTATTTTCATGCAATGCAAATAGAGAGCTGAGAGAGTAGGTCACCCAGTTCTCATCACAAGAGGAAACACTCATAACCATGTGAAGCGATGTATGTATATTAACCAAACTTATTGTGGTTCTCATTTGGCCACATATACATATATCAGATACTGTTGTAAACCTTAAACGAATATAAGGTCATGTGACAATTATATTTCAATAAAACTGGAAAAGATTCAACTATTGTGGAAAGCAGGATGGAGGTTCCTTAAAAAACTCAAAATAGAAATACCATTTGACCCAGGAATCTCACTCCTAGGAATTTACCCTAAGAATGCAGCAGCCCAGTTTCAAAAAGACAGATGCACCCCTATGTTTATCGCAGCACTATTTACAATAGCCAAGAAATGGAAGCAACCTAAGTGTCCATCAGTAGATGAATGGATAAAGAAGAGGTGGTACATATACACAATGGAATATTATTCAGCCATAAGAAGAGAACAAATCCTACCATTTGCAACAACATGGATGGAGCTAGAGGGTATTATGCTCAGTGAAATAAGCCAGGTGGAGAAAGACAAGTATCAAATGATTTCACTCATCTGTGGAGCATAAGAACAAAGGAAAAACTGAAGGAACAAAACAGCAGCAGACTCACAGAACCCAAGAATGGACTAACAGGTACCAAAGGGAAAGGGACTGGGGAAGATGGGTGGGAAGGGAGGGATAAGGGGGAAAAATGGCTATTACAATTAGCACACATAATGTAACGGGGCTGGGGGTGAGGTGGGGGGGATACGGGGAAGACAGTATAACATGGCGAAGACAAGTAGTGATTCTATAACATCCTTCTACGCTGATGGACAGTGACTGCAATGGGGTATGTGGTGGGGACTTGATAATAGGGGGAGTCTAGTAACCATAATGTTGCTCATGTAATTGTATATTAATAATAGCAATAGAAAAATAATAAAATAAATTTTTTAAAAAACCATGGGCCTAGTTCTCACCCAAGTAATTCATATAGTTCTGGGAACCTCCAGAATGATAGCCCTTCCCCCACCACAAAACCTGGGTTTGTGGGAGGGATTTAAGAAGTACGCACACCTCCACAATTTAATATTGTGTTTCAAAATGGAATTCCTGCCTTCCCTATAAGAAAACAGAAAGTACAAATTATGCTGAGGAATCACTGAATTTAATAGAGCCTAAACTGGAATTATGGGGCAAGGAAGGAGAGGAGGTCAGGAAACGAGCTGGTCAAATCGATCTGGGAATCCGATATGAGGACTTGCAGAGGTAGTAAGAAAGGAAAAGGGAAAAGACAGGAAGCTTAGAACCAGAAAGTGGGGTAATATCATTCAGACAGGCTAAACTGACTGTTCAGCAGACGGTGCCAGACACTGAGAATGCAAAATGACAAGACATCCTTGTTGTACATGCCACCCCATGACAATTTAAATTATTTTTAAAATATATCTTTAAAATAGTTACAAACATAAACCTATACCTTTGCTCTTGCAGAACTGTAAAATCAAAACCAAATATTCTCTGCATTAATTCTTTAAGATTATCAATTGCAATAAAATGACAGAATTTAAAAATTCAGCCATCTTGCCCAGGCATGCTGCCTTCTCTCACAGTGAGAGAAATGTCCCTAAACTGGTTTCTTGGCATCTTTCCCAAAAGCCCTTTCTAACTAACTTACATTTGGAATATACTCAGACCCTTTCCCTTTATTGACAAAACTGGTATTCATCTTTCAATACCAAGTTCAAAGGTCCCCAACTCTCCCAGTCAGACGCTCACTCCTTTATTTTCCCTTAATAGCCAAGGAATGCCTCAACTGTGATATGGATCATGTGGTTTTTGTCATGGTTTATGTCAGTTTTCTGCTAGAATGTTTCCATCTTCAAGAGCAAGAACTGTCTGCAGAGACCATCACATGCCTGCTGTTTGGAGAGCTGTTGAAATCAGGATTGTGTGTTTGTGGAAATTGAATATTTTGGGAAATATAATATCTTATTTCCTCTACCAAACTAATTATTGAGAGGCCAGAATTCTTTCTTATTCTGCTATGAACCAAGAGGACTGACAGGCTTTCCCAATAAGCATTTGCTGAATGTGTAAGTGAAAAGCAGAAACAGGATGTCGTCATCTAATTTTATATTTAGAAGTACATGAAGAATATACACCAAAAATAAATAGATTTACCTTTAGAATGTGGGATTATAGACAATTTAACTTTTATTACTTTCATATCAGTGTCTTCTTCATCTCCCACAATAAATATGTAATATTATTACAGTAAGATAGAGGGGGTGTTGCATCAAGCTTGCTTGTTGCATTTGATTACCCAGAGCTGTTGCTCACTGAAACACTAAGAATGGAATTCAAGCTTATTCTCTTGCTGATCTCATCCAGAGGAAAAAGGGGCCCTGGTGAAGACCTGAGCCACAGTGACTTGTCCCTCTGTCCCCCTGAGTCCAGAGCACTGGCTCTCACATAGAACTAAGTCTCCAAATGTTCTGCCAGCCCTAAGTCCCACAGGATGGAGAGTAGGCCTGGTTATCCAGGAAGGGGTGTCCACAGGGCTGGGAGGGAGCAGGGAATCCCACACAAGGCCCAGAGTAGTGCCTGCACACCAGGGGCCATTCTAGACCTTGCTGTTGGGTGGTCCAGGAAAATGAGGCCTGGGCCCATTCATGGACCTGCATTGCCTGGTTACCCAGTCCCCAGCAAAGGTTTGCACGGACCACAGCTCACTCTCAGCAAAGTCAGCGTCGGCTGCATAAGGTAAAACGATCCCAAGACCCTCCTGCCAAAAAATGGTCCCTTACTTTACCCAACAAGAAGGCCTCAAATCCCCACCACCAGAAGCCACTCTTTGAGTGAGACATTAGCTGCAGGAGGATCCACGGGTGTCCACTTATTAATCCATTAGCACTTTAACACTTAGCAGGAGTAGGGTCCCAAGGGACTGAAATTCAGGCCTTGCGTGTTTTGATGCAAGGAAGAAATTGAGTAGTATCTACAACAGTTCTCAAACATAAGCAATGTTCAGACACTTTTTAAAGGAAAAAATCACTTGTATATCCAGTATTGACTCAATTTATTGTTATTCTAAGGCAAGATAAATGTGCGCAGGTACACAATTAGGTAGAAAAACAAGTTTATAGTATGGAAGTGTATGTTGAATATGGAACCCTTGCTTCAGAGTGACAAATAGAACTGTTCTGCGGCAGTTAATTCCCTGTACACAACAGGAATGCAGCAGGACCACAGGTTAAGAACGCAGCTCCCCCACCACGTCTCACGCGCATGACCACGGCCTCCAGCACAACCGCCTCTGCCCAAGCAGGCCTTCTCTCGGCTCCAACACATCATTCACACATTCCGTTTTCTCCATTAGATGATCAAAGGTACCCTGACCTATTTGACAACTGTGCCATTGTGAGCATCGTCAACAGAATCCTGATTCTAAGAAGGAATGACTGACTTCAAAAACAGGGTGCTTACCCAGACGACCACAAAGGCGCTGGGTTATCACAGACAGGATCACGTTTTCCAATGATGATCACATATCGATTCACTAGACCAGGTCTCCTTAAAGCCACATGTTACAACTGTGTGAATTTTATCTTAAAATTACTCCACTTTGTTAAATGTTTTAAATATTCAGTAGGAGGGAAAGATAAATTTTCTTTTACATGTTTTAAAGAACTGGTAATTGTGGGTTACTTAAGTAATTACAAGTGATTTCATGCAAAACAAGTTTTATGGGAACCAGAGAAACCAAAATTAGTAGAAACTTGATTTCCAAGGAAATAATTTTTGATTAGGAAAAAAAAATAGTCATTGAAGCCAAGTGAAAAGAGAGGCTTTTTTCTCTCTGTCTCTGTCTCTGTCTCTGTCTCTGCTCTGTGTGTGTGTGTGTGTTTTCTCTTCCAGAAGAGGAAACGTAAAGTAGAATTACATCTAGGGAAAGGGAATTTAGGGGCTTCCTTGAAATGTGCGAAGTAGTTTTATCAAGAGTAGCTTGAGCTGGTTGGAGAAAGCTAAACATAGGTGTAGTCATGAAGCAGGCAAGCCACCAATGACCTGCAAGTAAAGCACCACAAAGACAAAAATCCATGTGACTTGCAAAGAGGTCACAGGGAGCCACTGGCCCGGGACTTACAGGCGATGAGAAAAACATAAGCAGGCTAACCATTCGATTAATCTCCCAAACTTATACTCTTTTGGAAGTGGAAAGAGAACACAAAAACAAATTAAAATTATATAAACTTTGAAATGTGTATTTTTAATGGACAAAGCAAATTTATTCTATTGGTGGACCTATAAAATAGTTCTATTCCAAAGTTATTTTCAAAAGCAGAATTCTTTCTTTAAAAGTAGCCAATATCCATGTATATTAAATCAAAATAAGGAAAAAAAACCTTGTTCACATGGATTATCTGAATATTAAAATAAAATAAAATCATTCTTGGAACATACTTGTGTATTTGAATCACTTACTTAGTCATATCTTTGTTATTGAAATATTTTAAAGAGTGGTTTTTTCAATTACAATCTGAAAAGTTTTCATTATTTCATGAAACTGCCTTAATTTTCTGCAAAGTTGCATTTATGATGAATACATTTTAAATTGGGCACATCTTCAACTGATTCCTCCATAGACAACAATATTTTTAGTTGAGAAAATACTCTTACAGGTGCTAAAGTACCTGGTAAACTGAGAACAAATTCTGCTAAATAGAAAGATTCACAATTCTAATTTTTTCTACATTGAAATGTGTGAATAATGCAGACCAAATATTTTTATGGGTACTCTTGTTTTTTCCTTAAGTCAAGGTACATTTCTTTAATGAATATTTTTGTAAGGTAAGTCTGCTCAAATAAATTGTCTCTTTATGATTCTTTTTAATATTTTGTCAAATTTAAATGTTATAAAATTGCAGGCCTTCTACATCATTCCATTCCACTTCAGAATACAAATTCACTCAATTAAAAGTAGGACTTTTGTCAAAACTGCTCACAGGTCAAGATCCTCCAAAGGACAGTACAATTATTCATTTAAAAAACTAACCTCGTACAGTGCTTGAACCCTCAATGTTTAATTGTTCAATTTGTCCTTTGCCTTTTTTGGGATAAATTTCACTATCTGCCTGTTTGCAACTTTGTTTTCAGCAGCTGTAATTTGTTAAAAGTTTCCAACACTTAAGTCTTTCTGGCCCTTCACTCACTGAATACTTTAACTAAACATTTAAAACTGACTTTTAATCTAAATGCCATCAGAGGACTTTTTTACAAAAAAGGTTTCTTCTGCTACTAATGAAGCCACATGTTAACATCAATGGCTTCTCTTTTGTATAAATATAAGAAAACTTGAAAATAAGAGTGAGTAAAATTAATCTGGAAGAAATGGCATTTAATCTAAACAAAAAGCCATGCTTCTGTGCGATACATATATGGTCTTTGTGCGGCTGCCTCATCTTTCTGCCTAGTCTTAAAATCACAACAAATAGATACTAATGGGTCCTCAGCTGTTGTGTGTGTCCTGCTGTCCTTATGAACAGCGATGTTACTATAATTCTCCGTTGCAGACAATAAATGTTGACCAACACTTTGATCACGTTACATGCTCATTATTGATTACCCTGAGACAGAAATCTGAATATCTAATTTTCCATTAAATATGATTATTTCATATTTTTAAACTGATGGCTGGCAGAAAGATTTTGTGCAGAATAAAAACATTTCTAAGTGTATTTGTTTCCCATTGCCGCTGTGACAAATTACCACAAACTTAGTGGCTTAGAACAATGCAAATTTATTACCTTATAGTTCTGGAGGTCAGAAGCCCAAAGTCAGTCTCACTGGACTAAAGTCAAAATGTTGGTGAAGCTAGTTCCTTCCTCCTGGAGGTTCCAAGGTGTGGATAAAATGAGAGTTCCTGTGGCCAGAATTCTCACCTGGCCCTGGTTGACTAGCTCACTGCACATGTGTGGGCAATACATGGCTGTTGACTCTATGTAAAGAGCTCCGCCCAGTGCTCTGGGAGACACGGTGGCACGGCTGCAAGGCTGCAGGAGAGGAGAGAAGAGGCTGGAGTGGTGGCAGTGCCACTGAGGACAGAGGCCCAGAGGACGGCTGTGCGGGACAGTTGTGCAGAGAGGCCCAGAGGACAGGGGCCCAGAGGACGGCTGTGTGGGACGGCTGTGCAGAGAGGCCCAGAGGGCGGCTGTGCGGGACGACTGTGCAGAGAGGCCCAGAGGACGGCTGTGCAGAGAGGCCCAGAGGGCGGCTGTGTGGGATGACTGTGCAGAGAGGCCCAGAGGACAGGGGCCCAGAGGCAGAGCCTGGCTTGCTGCATGCAGACTCTCTCTGAGTGAACAGGATTTTAGTGATTGACCTGCCACCTGGAAATAAAGTTGGGTATAACCCTTTCACCCCAAGAACGTTTTGCTGTCAGTTTCTTTGGTCACACTGAATCCATAGCGAACTTGCCCGGGGCTGAAACCCATTGGCGAGACACAAGGCAAGAATCGTTTCCCTTGCCTTTTACAAATTCTGGCGTCCACCTGCATTCCTTGGCTCATGGCCCCTCCCTACATCACCCCGACCTCTTGCTCTGGTGGCGACATCCACCACTGACCCAGAGCTCGGCCTCCTCGTGCCAGGACCTGAGTTCATCGGGCCCACCCGGGTAATCCAGAGAAATCTCCCCGTCTCATGATCCTTAATTTAGTCACAGCTGAGAAATTCCTTTTGCCATGTGAGGTAATATTTTCCCAGGTTCTGGGGGTTAGGACGTGAACATCTACAGGGGAGGAGGGCATTATTCAGCCTACCACACAGAGGACATAAACTCTAGGCTAGATTTACACAATACAATAAATGACACACCCAGTGTCTCAGGGGCTTTCAGACACCCCCTCGGTCTCTGAAGTAGAACATCTCCACCTCTATTTTCTGAACGCATCTCAAACACACCTGCTCACCTGTGCTCCTATTCCACGCTGACCCCAGTGAGTGGCAGCCTGGCACTTGGAGCCAGTGGCATCCCGCAGGCCAGAACGTGGGTCCCGGCACAGCTGGCTGGTACACCAAGTCCCCACCAGTGGTCCCGCACCACCGCCTGGGACGGCGGGGTGTTCGCTCCCTCCAGCTGCTCCTGGCCAAGAGCGCTTCATTTCGTCCTTGCAGAGGAGGCGCTAGGCGTGCGCACCTGGAAAGCTTCAAGTAAAGAAGCTGGGACGCTTAGCTGTCTTCCGGATTTAACCATGTGTTGAAGGGAGAGTTCTGGCTTCTGCACCGTGTCTCACACAAGGCTTGCCAAGACCCAAAGCCAGAAGGAGAGGCTACCAAACCTGTCCCTGATTGTCTCTGTACCAATAGAAAGAATACCTCCTTTCAAAAGGAAAATCTGTGAAACAGCTGCCAATCCAGACAGAATGCCAGAATGAGAGGTAGAGTCAGGACTGTGTCAAGCAAAGCAGGGCTATGGTTTTACTCTAATAAACAAAAGGAAATCTAATGTTTCCTTTAAATTAGAAAAAACAAAAAAGAAAGCCAAGATTTAGCTAAGTAGTGACTAATAACAGTAATTGAGGTTAACGACAATGGAATTTGACCTATATTTACTTATGGTAAATTATGTATCTCTTTCTTTATAAGCAGAAATCCATAATGGCTTATTTTACAGAGGAGATTCGTATCTTAGAGGAAAACATTGAGACACTGGATTGTAGGGTGATCTGTGATCCCTCAGTTATTCTCAAACCAGTCAAACTAAAGCAGGGCACACCTACGGGAACCTCTCCAAACGGCAGTAACTATACCCCAAACCAGCCAGATCTGGCACGTAAAAATGTAGTAAGTGATAAAAAATAGTAACTCCCCTCCGGTCAAACACAGACAGGTCCCTCCCTGCCTGCATTTAGATTCCACACCTGCTGATGCATGCAGCCCTCATGGTCACACACTCCCTGTCTTCAAATCCGCTTCAACCCCAGAGCGGTCCCGGGTTCTCCTTGTCTCCCTCCTTCCTCTTCCCTGGCCGCTTGGCTGGTTTCTCTTTCTGCCCCCACACTGTAACTGTTGGTGTGCCCCAATCTGAGGCCTCAGCCCTCTGCCCTCTTGGAGCATCACCTGCAGTCCGTCTAGCTGCAGGTGCATCTCCTTTCCTGGTACCCACCCCAACTCCAGGCCTGACTTTCATATTTTCTTCAAGTTTCAGCTCAGGTCTGTCTCCAGGCCTCACTATTTCCTCTCTGTGAATTCTAACAGCATATATAACCCACACCACACAATCCGAAATGCAATCATATATGTATATATAGCTTCCTATGTTCTTCATTACACATTCCATGAGTGTACGTTTGCTCCCTTCCCAACCAGAGTCAGGGCTCTTCAAGGAGAGGTGAGGTCTTTCCTTCACTCACTCAACAAGC
>JAQQAC010004068.1:19553925-19577342 GCA_029783875.1 Phataginus tricuspis
AAAAAAAATAGATCCTCTCTGGCAGGAAGACAGGGCTGGCAAGCTACCAGCAGATTCAGTTCTAGAAAATAAAACCTCTGGGCTTTGAGGTGGTCTGAGCCATTTGTTCTTAGATCTCCACCGCCTCCCATGGCAGCTGTCCCACCGCATGGCCACATCGGCACCGATGCGTGCGTTTCATTTCCTATGTGGATCAAGAAATATCTGTGGAGTACCTACTAAGTGCCTACATGAGTTAGACGCTGTAAGGTACATGAAGGCCTGGTCAAAGATGTGTAGAAATAATTATAAGAATAGGTATAAAGCATGTAATATCGAAAGAGAGATTCAAACCAAAGATGGCAAATGTTCAGATGAGACAGAGAAAATTCCCAGCTCAGGAAATCCACGCTGCCTTCGTGAAGGAGGCAGCGGAACTGGCTGCAACTTAAATGATAGTCAAGATTTCAAGAGACAGATATGGGATCGGAGCATTTAGAAAGAGTGTCTAGCCTGGAAAAAGTATGGAAACTCTTTTTCGAGAAAGCTGGAAAGGCAGGCTTGCAGTTAGATCATAGATGGTCCCAAATGCTCAAATTGGGCAGCAGGAAGTTACCTTTTTTAGTAGAGCAGAGACATGACCCTATCAGGGCTTTGCAGGTGAGGAAGGGAGTGGCGAAGGGTAAGAATTTCCGAGACCCTCCCCTTGCTTCCTGTGATTCCCTGTTGAAGATGCGGGTATCTTCCCGTTCATTCATGGTCTCCCATCTCCCTGCTTCTCCCCCTCCCACCAAACCCGCAGTCAGTAGATGCTCAGCCTCTCAAAGTTCCCGGGGACTGGATCGGAGGCCTCGTCTGAGGGTGGGGAACTGGCACCAGCCCTGTTCCCTGGACGATCACCACCGAACACAAGGGCTGTTTTGATGGTCAGTATTAAAGTCACTTATTTGTCCATGTCTGGGGTCATGACGGTCATCACAGGGCATGCTCATCACCGGAAGGGAGAGGATGATCAGGTCCGAAACCCATTTGACAATCACCTCCCTTCACCTGTACTTGTTTCTGGGTATGTGCTGTTCTAAGAAGAAACAGTCAGCCCTGGTTTCTGTGAACCTGATTCCCCAGACACAGCTGTTTCTTCTTTCTCGTATCGTAGAACTTGCAAACTGAATGCAACTGCAGAACCATTTTGCCCACCCCCTTATTTAGTGGAGAGGCTGAGTGACTTGTCCAGCTGCAGGCAGCCGAGCTAGGGTAGAGCCTCCTAAAAATATGTAAAACAGAAAAGCTGGAGGAGGGCCCCTTGCACCCTCCCACTCCCGGGACAGGGGCTTCTCTCTGTCCGCATGCACAGCCCGTGGCCAGGAGGGGCCTTCACAGCAGGGCCAGGCCAGCTGTCCCTCTGGTCACAGAAGCAGACGACCCCTGCTTCTCAACAGGGCCTCAGCCTGGACGTCCCCACCCTGGCCTGACTCCCACTCAGTGTGTTGAGAGCCTATTTCACTTTTAAAAACAGAAAGGGGACAGAATTTTAAACTGTTCTGTAGACTTTTTAATTTAAGAAAATGCAATGTGTTCTGCTTGGCCTAAACCAAAATACAAAGAGGTTGGTGTGAACTCACTTCCTCCATGGAAACTAAGGGAGACACACTCAGCTGCTTCCCGGCAGAGGCGAGAAGGAGTCATTCTTCCCTCTCTGCAGTCCTCTTGAGGACTCACCGCCCACGGGGGTGAAGTCTCTGCCGAGGACCTGTTCAGGACGTGCCCCTCCTCAAGAAGGGCAGGAAAGCACCTCCGCCAAGGCATGGCCCTGTGGTCTCACCTTGTCCAAACATCCCCTCGGGCCTTGACTGTCTTCTGCTTTGATTTAAATTTAGAAAGGAGAAAAGAGAAGGCCAGTCAAATAAGGTGTCAAACACTGGAAGTTCCTGGCAGGTTTTCCTGTCACTTGGGCTTCCTCTCATCACCTGGGCCAAAACAGAAGGCAGAGGCCCCAGCCCCGTTCCCAACGGCGCCAGCCAACCTGAGAGCACAGCCTTGCTGTGGGTCATGGTTTATAGGAACAAGGCAAGATTTCCAGTCTCAAAACAAGCTGTTTTAGAAAACACTGAAGCCAGCAAGACTTGGCTTCCAAGAGCCAGATAAAAACAGCTCAGAATATCGTGTCAGCCAGGCAGCCAGCCTTGTGAGGAGGTTTGGGGCTGGACACGAAGAAAGTGGCCTTCTTCTTAATACTGGGGTCAGCAGTGTCCTGCTGAATATAATGCGTTCCATATATGTAATTTTAATTTCTCTGGAAGACACATTTTAAAAAGGAAAAAGAAACAAAGAAATTATTTTTATTATTCTTATTTAGCCCAAAGTATCCAAAATAATTTCATTTCAACATGTAACCAATATAAAAGATATTAGTGAGATATTTTACATTCTCTTTTATCCTCAGTCTTCGAAATCTGGCGTGTATACTACAAGTGCTCAGAGTTCATCTCATTTCAGACCAGCCACATTTCAAGTGATGGATAGCCACGTGTGGTTAAGGCCACCATATTGAACCCCTCAGCGTCACAGAATTAAAAATAAATGAAAAAAGATAATCTAAGGGTACCAGTATTCAGAAAAGAGGCTGCTTGTCTATAACAGTGAGAAAAGGGGACTGGTTCTCTGGGAAAATGCCTCAATAAGTAATTAAAAGATTATCATTGTCATTATCACCATGGTTGGCACAGAGCTGGTCCTGACCTGTAAACAGGGTATTACTCTCCTGATTGGCAATAAGTAAACAGGGTCAGGAGACTAAGAGCTGGTCCAAGGACACATCATGAAAGAGGAGTGAATGTGGACTTCAAGCCCGGGGCTCCCAATTCCTCATGCTGCCATCAGTGTCAGGAAGAGCCCTGCACCCAGAGGACAATTCCTGAAACTCCAAAGAACTCTCTGTGACTTTGCTGTTTGGTCCCACAAAGACTTCACTCTCTTTTTAGAAAACCGATGACACATTTCCCCAGCGCAGCCAGACATCTGTGCATATTTTGCAGGATGGTTTCTCAGAAATGCAGGGTTAGGCAGGAAGGTCGGATACGAGCAGGCTGGCCATGGGCAAACATGTCAGAAGTGGCTTTTGGAGTCCCCCCAGAGCGGCTTTTTCCTTCACACCCCACCCCCTCACACGCCAGCAGGGACCCTCTACCAGGCTCCCACACTGGTCTGCCTTTCCTCTGTCACTACAGACCTCTCCCAGCTCCTCATGTCCCTGCAGCACATTTGGGCCATGTGCCATGACGTGCACGCAAGGCACTCTGCTTAAGTGACGAGCTGTGCTAATGTGTGAGACTCGGGGTCCCCACTGCAGATATAACAGGGACCTTTTGCAGAGAACACTACTAGACCTGAAGAGGGCAAGTCAGTAGAGTAGATGTTCAGAAGATAGCGAGGGGCTTTCACAGTCTCCCCTCGTTTCCACTGGTCCAGGGTAGCGCTGTTCTGGACCGAGCACTCTGCTCGAATCTCACCAACAGGACATTTACCACTTTGGGTGGCACCCGAGCCTCAGGCCTGGAGAAGTCATGTTTACGACAATAAGTTCTGCCGCAGACCAGGATAAAGGGCCACCAGAGGTGACGGAGGTCCTGGGGCACACATGCTATGCAAAGTTTGGCCTGCCTATCTCCTCCCCTCCACTCGGCCCGACACACACACGTACTCAAATCAACAGCTGGACAAGCTGCCGACCTCATCCCCTACCTACCAGGGCTGGCTCTGCCCATGAACACGGGGCTAAGATGTGAACTGGGGGGTTTCTCTGGGGGTACCGGTGTCCCCCCCCTCCTGGCCATCATGCTTTCTCTCTGCGCGTGCGCCCACCGCGCACCCAGCACCGACCGTCCTCACTGCCATCTTTGCGCCAAGACGTCCCCCCAACAATGGCCAGACGCGGTTCAGCCGAGCGCAGCCACTCCGCCCTCTGCCCCCTGAAGGGCCATACGGACACTCCCCCTCGTTGGCTGGCCCGCATCTGACCGCGCAGAAGGCTTTTATCTCAGGAGGAAAGAGCTCGGTTCTGAGCAGCAACCCCGCCCCCAGGCGCAGAGTCAAAGAGACATTTGTCCAAAGGGCCCGTCTCAGAGAAAAAGTTGTTTGTTTTCTTTAAAAAAAGCTTTTTCTGTTCCCGCCAAAATGTCTGCGCCGGCAGCAGCAGGCCCGCGGAGAGCCGCCCTCTGACCCGCTCAGCGCGCCCCTGGCTGCGCCCCATCTGGTGTCTGGCGCGCCCGGCCGCCCCCAGCCCCGCGCCCCGCAGGCCGGCCCGCTCGCGCGCGTCCCTCGCGGCCCCCGGGCGGGCTCCGTGACTGCCGGGTGGGGCGCGCCGGCCCCGGGACAGCGTGCGGCTGTCCCACCGCGCAGCGGCTCCCGGCTCGGGGGCGGGCGGACGGCAGTTCCGGCCCTGGGCGCGCTGCGCCCCCTTTTCGCATAAGAGCAAAACCCTGGAAACGACTGTAGCCACGAAGCACTGGTTGGGTCGCCTGGATCGCGAAATAATACGTATGGGGTGGTCCTATTTTGCTCTAAAATGCGTACGTGAGTTTACGTGCGCAGGTAGGTAGTACGTATGCATGAAGGAAAAGGGCGGACACACACCGAGATGTCAACTGATTTTTTCGGGATAAGGCTTACAGCTGATTCTATCTTCCTATTTTTGATTCTCTGTATCTCTGATTTACACGTTTTCTACCGCTGTGCAGTGAAACCCGACGGTGAGAGTCGCCTGCCGGAGGCGGCTGTCTCGTGTGGTTCTGGCATGCTTGAGTCATTTGAGGGACAGCGGGCGTAGCGAGAGGGTCCCGGGCAGAGACCTGGGGCCTCCGGGACTGAGAAGTCGGGCGGGGCGGGAGGAGGGCCCGAGAGGACGCACGGAGGGGCGGCCGCCAAGGAAGGGGCCCCGGAGGGTCCCGGAGGCCACGTGGGAGGAGAGGCGCGGGCGGGGCGAGGGGCCGTCCGGATCCCACCCTGGGGGCGGCAGAGGGCGCGTGGGGGCCGCGCAGGGGGACTTCGTCGGAATTAGGGGAAGGGGGAAGTGCAGCCTCGCGGCGGCCAGCCGCCAAGGAACGGGGGCGGTGGAGGGCCGGGGGCAGGGACGGTGGGAGGCATTTCAGCCCCGGCGCGGGGCCCCGAAAGGGAGGAGCGAAGGGGGAGTCAGCGCGCGACAGTGGGCGGCGCTGGGCCAGGAAGGGCGGGCTGTCGGCGGGGACAGGGAGGCGTCTCCGGGCCGGCCGCCGCCGGGGTTCTTCTTCCCTAAGGAGCAGGCGGGCAGGCTGGGGAGGCTGACCCCTGCGCGAGGACGCGGCGGCCGGCGGGCGGGGTCCCGGGCGGGAGGCGTGTGCGTCGCGCCCCGCAGTGGGGCGGGGGTGGCCCTGCGGAAGGCCGCCTGCCGCGTGTCCCCCCTGCGGGCCGCCGCCGCCGCGGCCAACGGCTGGAAAGGCTTTCTGACTTGGAGCTTCACTGAGGCGGCCTCCCTCCAGAAAGCCGAGGGGCCGCTGTCACCGGGCAGAGGAACTGTGACTAGGGATCTGTTTCTAAAAATTAAACAAGGAGTTCCTGGAGATCTAGGGGTGGTTATCTTTATCTGAGCTCTCGGTACAGAACTGAAAAAATACAAGGAGCCCAATAAATAGGCATTGACGGGAAGGACGAGGAAGGGACGGAGGGAGAGGAGGGAACGAGAGGAGGAAGGAGTTTCTCCATTCGAGGTCGGCGGAAATCAGACCTCAGTAAGGTGGACAGCCCTGCTGCCAAACCCTGTGTGAAACCAACCAAGATTACATGTTAATACCTATTATATTATCCCAGACATGATCAAACCGAGAGGGATCTTGTCTATGATCTGCTCAGGCTTTCCGTCCCAGGGCACTTGTGAATAACAATACATTTCAAGCTTCACTAGACTATACGACATGGTCAACCAGTTATAGCTGCTATCAGGTCCACCAAGACCCCTGATCACCCTCTCCCGGAAATTGTGTGCTCCTCGCAAGCGGAGTAGAGTCAGCAGTGGGCCCTGAGCACAGACAAGCGCTCAAAACAATCTGCAAAGTGAAAACTCAAAAGTGTTTCACATTTTTCATGGGTCACTGTCAGATTCTCACTTTGACCTCCCCTTCACAGCCCTACAGTGTGACATGCGAATGTGAACTGAACTATAGCTTTTTAAAAATGTTTTGCTCCTATTTTGTTTTTAATTTATTTTGTTTTGTTGTGTTTTTAAGTATAGTTGAAATGCAATATCCTATTAGTTTCAGGTAACTCCTGTTTTCTTATTTTGTTACTATTTTATTGATTGTATCAAACAAAACAATTTTAAGTTTTGTTTAGGTATAACTTACATACCATAAAAACACTTATTTTAAGTGTTCAATGCAGCAGTTTTCCATAAATTCACAAAGTTGTGCACCCAACATTATAATAATTGGATTACTTTTATTTATATAGTGGAAATCATGCATATCTTGAGTTTCTATTAACATGAATTATTAAAGGCACACAACTCTATCCCCAACTGTATACTCCATAGCTCTCTTTCTACTTTAATTTCATAATTTATATATGTCTCAAGAAATGACTTCATCTCAACTCTTTAGATACATGGGAATGATAAAATAATGAACATATTGTCAAACATGATAGTACTTCAGTATTTTTTCCAAGGCATATTAAATCTATTTTTCATGAAAGGGGGGAAATATCATAAATGAGACGCTAGCTCTCTCCTCCCAGTGGAGGACAAAGAGGATAGCTGACATCTGATGATTTAATTACCCAGAGAAGTTCTGCCTCCAGGGATCACCTTGGACCCTACCACCGAAGCTTTATACCTCCTCAGCTAGCTCCTTGTGCTTTGTGGTTATTATTAACTAGACATTCTGCCTGTCACTTAAAGCCATTTTCTCTGGATTATAAAAGAAGAAAATCCATGCAGCTGCTGAGAATGGCATGGGCCTTGTCTCCTCATGCGCCCTCTTGTTCTTTACCAGAGCTCAGCATCACCATGAGGAACCTGAGTTGAAAATTGCTAATCAACTTCTCTTTCATCACAGACCCAAAAAGACACCATCCTGGCTGTACTGAAATCTACCGCTACCATGTCCTTATACATTTAATAGAGCAAAATCAATTACCCTGCCCATTATGAATGGAGTTTATGACACCAATGTGCCAAGAGAACTTGATAGCAACAAAGACTAAATTCTAACCTCATATCAAGCTTGATGTCCAGTCCACTGGCCACAGGACACATTCAAGAATATCAACAATACAAGGAAGTACCTGGAAGAGAGTAAAAGCCAGAGACCATTCTGGAACCCTCCAGCAAAATCTGTGGAGATGAAGTTTCTTACCCAAGAGCCCTAGGAGTGGTTCCCAAACTTTTAGATTTCATTGACCTGTAAGATTTCATAAATATTGGGGATTTGGAGATGTGATAGGTTGTTTGGAGTTTGACATATTTTGCCAAATATGATATCCTTGTGTTTTAAAAAGAAAGATTATGAATCTGAATACCCGCAAAATAAGAAGAACATGTTCTCAGAATAAGTGAGGGTTCTATAAGTTAATTAGATTTTGTTTTACTTGTCTTTCATATGGACAATGGAATTAGAAAAACATTTGTTTATAATTCTTTACCCAGATCAAAAGATTGATAAAAAAAAAAAAAACCAAACTTGAATGCTAGAATTCAGGCTATGAAACATGGTGCTGTGAGGGTCTAATGAATTCCAGAGACTATGTTTTTATCCTGTTCAGCCCACCCCTTAATTTGTGTCATGGCCTAGAGAAATTATTTCCTCTTCCACTCCCCATCAGCAATCCAGCTGGTAAAAAATTACAATGAGAGAAACTAGTTAAAGGACTCAAACCACAAAAATAAGGTACCACTAGATCTAAAATGCTCTGAAAATGCAATAAATTTAGATGTTGTCACCACACCTATTCCTCAAATTCATTTATGACTCCTTGGTGATATCATACACTTTCTCCTTTGGAAAGTGAACAGTAATACAAATGAGAAAGTATAAATTGCATTTAAATATTTTAAATCAGATAAATGAGGTTTATCAGCCACCCAGGAGTACACTGCCCTCCCTCAGTCCAGGCAGAGGGCAGAGCTGAATCCCATGCAGTCTCTAAGGCAGGAGGTAAAACAGGACACAAACCACTGACCTTTGAAGCCAAAGGGTGGGGGTTGAGCTGGGGCATGATATTTGGAAACAGCAGAGAGGAAAATATTCATTCCTTCTCTTCCACATCCCAGCCTTCTTTTGCTTCCCCAAACATTTTTTGTTTGTTTGTTTAACTTTTCCTCTTGGAGTGATTTCACCCTAAAAGAAAAGCAGCAAGAATAGTGCAAGGAATTTCCATACAGCCTTTCAAAACAGGCTTACCGATTGCTGATATTTTAGCTAATTTGCTTTATCATTCTCTCTCTGTACACACACACACACGTGAAAACATACACATACATGCATAAACACACATGCACACACACACACACACACACACACACACTTTTCCCTTGAACTAAGATAGTTTCAGGCATCATGTTCCTTTATCCCTAAATATTTCAGTATTTGCTAGAACAAAGATACTCACTTATACAACCATAGTACATGATCAAAATCATGAAATGTAACATTGATACAATACTATTCAAGTGTTTTTTATTCAAGTGTTGGTAATTGTAATAGACTGAACGTGTCTCCCCAAAATTCATATGTTGAAGCCCTAAGTCCCCATTGTGGCTGCATTTGGTGATGAGGCCTCCAGGGAAATCATTAAGGCCAAATGAAGTCCTAAGGATGGGACCCTGACCCAATAAGAGTGGCGTCCCTGCTTTCTCTGAGCACAGGCACAGAGGAGAGGCCAAGGCAGAGCGGCAAGAAGCCACCTTCCACATGCCCGGATGCCCGGAAGGGAGCCTTCACCAGAAACTGAATTTGAAGACTTCAGCTTGGATTTTCCAGTCTCCACAACTGTGAGAAAATAAAGTTGTGTTGTTTAAGCCTCCCACTCTATGGCATTTTGCAATAGCAGTTCCAGCAGACTAATACACTAATGGTTCAAATAATGTCCTTTATAGCAATTTTTCTTTATTTTTATTGTTTTTTATTAAGGTATCATTGATATACACTCTTACGAAGGTTTCATATGATCAACATTGTGCTTACTATTTTCACCCATATTATCAAGTACCCCCCACACCCCATTGCAGTCACTGTCCATCAGCGTAGTAAGATACCACAGAGTCACTGCTTGTCTTCCCCATGACCCCACACACACCAGCAATCATAATGTCCTTCAATCCCCTTCTCCCTCCCTCCCCACCCGCCTCCCCCACCCCTCCCCTTTGGTAACCACTAGTCCCTTCTTGAAGTCTGTGAGTCTGCTGCTGTTTTGTTCCTTCAGCTTCTCTACAGCGATTTTTTTCTGGCCCAGCATGCAATCTTCCCAGAACTCTTAAAGCACTTTGTCTCTACCCCTTCCTTTACACAGGGAGGACTGCCATGTATTTCTGGTGAACTTGTCACATGTATATGTCCATTTCTCTTGGGGAGTTTTAAGCAACAGAATCTCTGACTTTCATGTGCACACATTCATTTGGGATTGCTACACATGGCCCATACAGGGCCTTCCACACAGGAGGTACTCAGTATTTGTTGATTGATTGAATGGGAATAAGTTTTCATTACTAGCCGCATTATAACTTAGGGCTAATGCTCATTAAATGAACCATACCTCAGTGGCCTGTCTTGTCCTATTTCCAGAACAAACTTTCCCTTTGTTCAATGGGAATAATAGATACTATATCTTATTCATGCACGTGCTCTAGTTTTTAAAAGTAATTATTTGATCATGCTCAGATATATAGAAGCTCTCAATTCCTTCAGGACAAAGTTTAACCCCTTACCGGGATATTAAAGACCCATCAGGATCTGGTCCTAATGTGCATTTTCACTGTATCATTTTTTACTGTGTGCTTCACAGTTGAACCAAAGCGGGCCCCTTGTCATTACCAATGAATGACCTTAGTTTTCCATCCTCCAGCCTTTCCTCATTCTTATTCTCTCTGCCTAAAATGCAATTCCTCCATCACCATTGATCAAAATTGCCTTCTAGCAGGGAGTAGAGCAAAATTCAATTGTCCTTCTGTATATGTATGTATGCATTTATTTCACAAATATCTATTGAGCACCTGCTATATATACCAGGTACTGTACTCGGAGCTTGAACTACAGTGGTGGTGAATGAGACAAATAGGGCTTTCCGTCTTCACCACCACCCTTGACTCTCCTAGTTGGACAGTCTATTCTGAGAATTTGAGCAGGGTTTCTGTTTAGAACGACTTGTTTTCCTCATGTAACAATGTAGTAGTTGGTCATTTGGCCAAGAATGCCTTACCTTTCCATCGTTGGTAGGCACATGCGTATTCATTATCTCATTTCATCCTAACTCAGAGGTTCATAACAAAGATATACCTATTGCCATTTTAAGAAAGAGAAGATTGAAATTCAGAGAGGTTAACTCAACCAATCTAGGTTGATGTCAGACATAGGATGAGGGTCCTGGCCTTCTGCCTTGACCACTTGTCCAGTTTCAGCACCTCCAGGAACCAGGTGTGGAGGAGGAGTGAGTGGTATTAGTTCCACATTATAAATGAGAAAACTCACTGAAGCCTCGTGGAGGTCAGGATGCTACAAAACTAGTGCAACCTAGCGAAATTTGGAAATAAAATCCAATCTTACTTCTTTCACCAAGATGTAAATTAGATAGCAATGCCTTGAGAAAAACTATTTGCTGGAGTTTATTTGATTTCATGTTTGATTGTTGGTAATTTGGCCTTGCTTTATAAACACGTAATACAGAAACAACTAATATTGCGATTTGCTAAACCAGTAAAAAACTCAAATACAAGTAATTCTTCTGTATTTCCAGTTGTGTCTTATACTTTTAAAGTAGCTTAACAGAAAATGTAAGGAAAAAATCTCTTAGAATCCACAAATTCTAACATAACCACTGCTGGCTTGAAAACGTTTCCTTTCAAATTTTTATCAGACAACAAAGTTTTACATTGTTACAATTACAGTTCTCATACTTTGCTTTTATTTTTTTCACGTGATGTTCTATTTATACTTCTCTGTGTTTCTATATAGCCTAACAATAGAACCAATCTTGGACTCAGAAGACCCAAGTTCAAAACTCAGCTCTACCACTTACCACCTATCTGCAGAGGCAGAAGTAGGTCTTACGGGGCCAATGCTTTGGAAAGCCCCTCTTCAGGAATACAAAATTGAGAGCAGATTGGATATTTCTTTGGAATGGAAAAGGAAATCACACACATTTCTGGAAATTTGGAGATTTCCATCTTTTCTTCTGAGCTCTCTTGAGGCAGTTCACCAGAAGTGATCATACAGAGAGGCTCTCTGATTTTCTCTGCAGCCCGGACGCCGCGTGACTCCCGCGCTCACAGGGGCTCCTGCAAGCGGCGGCCCAGGAGTTGAAGCCTCATTTTCTTTTCAGGTCACCTGTCTTCTCTGGTCCTCCATTTGCTTGCCTGCAAAATGGAATCAGAATAGCTGGGAGCCATAGGGCACCACGCCCAGGCTGGTCGCTATTCCCCTGACGCCGGTGACCCACGGAGGAGCACGCCCCGCTCTGGCTCCTTCCAGAGACCGGCTTCCTTCCAGAGAGATTATTGTCATTTTTCAACAATCTGTGCCCTCCTTTCTTATGTCACTTTCAATGGATTTTTAGACTAGTAGACTGTTAGTTTTTACAAACTCTTATCTAGCAATGTGTAGAAAATATAGCAATTAGGTTAGGCAACACTTTGGTCAGGATCTTCCCCTTATTTCTTCTGAAAACAAAGCCTAATATAATCTGATTTTTTTTTTTTTGGATGTACTAAAGTAATTAGAAAAAGGTTAGAGGACTCAAGAGATTCAACGGTTCTGGCCTGTGAGCAGACGGGCCATTCATAACTTTGTAGTTTCTAATTTGGAGCAATCGCCAATGAATTTCCAGCCCAAGCTGGTCTGCTTATGGAACAAAAGTCTGGAGATGTGTCTGCTTCACGCCCCACTGGAGCGGCACAGTGCTCGGGGCGGCCTCTCCGGTGGCCTCGTACTCATCAGAGGGACTCACTGCCCTCCGAGATCTGGCTTTTACAAATCACTACAGGAAAATCCAGTTTGGACAACACACAAACGCTTTCTTTCAAACTTCTGAGCGTCTGCCACAATTCTTTTTATCTTGCAAGTAACCCACAATGGTTTCAATTAACTATTTCTTGTTACTGCTTTGTCCCCAAGAGAAGTACCCTTTCCTGAGGTGACTTTTCCAAAATGCTACAAAAACTTTGAAAGTTGTCCCTGTAAGTCACTTATCCAGTTTGCACGTTAGATCCCTTCAAGGACCGTGTTCATGTGGCTGTTTTTTACCTGATATCCTGCAGGCCCTGACAGAGTACCTGTAATTAGGTACCTATAAAATAATACAAAATTGGAGAAAATACCCCGACAAGCAAGACATGCCAAGTGTCTCATTCCATTTTAAACAATTAACCTCAGTTTTAGTCTTGCCTTTGTAAAAGAAATGCTTCTGCAATTACAGCTAGTCCGACCTTTGCTCTGGTCCCTTATCTTATATAATAACGGGGATGGGATGGAGAGGGGAACTGCAAGGTGGGTAGGAGAGAGGGATGGAAAAAAGGAGACTTGGCACCATCTCACATGCAGATCTGATCCAAAAGAGCAGGAAAATGGGCTTTACACAACCTCTGAGCACTAGAGAGAGAAACAAGTTACAAATGAACTAATTTTAAAGAGTTGAGTGGTGAGGTATAGCTATTACTTCCCAAGATTTCTCTTACTAAGTCTGTAGTTTTCTCTTTCATATTTAAAAAAGAGTATGTTTCAAATATACTTGGAGATAATTGAATACTTGTGAGCAATTTCTTTAAATACTAAAGGTCTAGTAATTGTGCATTTTATGAGATAGAATTGATCTCAAAAAAATTTTTTTATGAACAGTTAACCAGGGAAGTCTCATTTCAACCCTTTTTTTAGTTGAAATATCGTTGATATACAATCCTATATTGGTTTCAAATGTAAAACACAGTGGTTCAACAGTTACCCATATTATTAAATCCTCATCTCCTCTAGAGCAGTTACTATCTATCAACATAGATGTTATGGAATCATTGACTATATTCTTCACGCTATACTAGCATCCCTGTGACCAGCTTATGATGTGATTGCAAATTATTGTGCCATTTATCCCCTTCAGCCTTTACACCCACCCACCTCAACCTCTCCCCCTTGGTAACCATTAGTCATTTCTCAGTCTATGAGTCTACTGCTGCTTTGTTCATTCTGTTTTGCTTTGTTTTTATATTTCACAAATAAGTGAAATCATATGGCGTTTGTCTTTCTCCACCTGGCTTATTTCACTGAGCATAATGCCTTCTAGATCCATCCATGTTGTTGCAAATGGGAATTAACCTTGAATTTTAACCTGAATTTATGAAAGTGGGAAAAAATATATCTGCTTCATCAACTTTTGATTCTATGGTCAACTTCGTGATTCCACCTTTCTGAAGACACTTGCCCCCTCTGTTCACACCCCAGCCCCAAGGCACGAGCAATTTGTACTGATGCCTACTACTGCTCTTCCCGAAGCTTCAACCCGGGTTTCTTCTCATCTCAAATTTGGTTTCATATTCTTCAAATATTAGGCTGAACTGACCTTTATGTTTATCTTTGGTGATATTGGTGTAGCTTAATGAATGGTGATTCCTAATAAGGAGAATGAGCTCAACCCTATATGTGGAGAGAATGCTTCCCATATATACATACATGGATGTACACTTTAGTGGGTAAATGAGAAACCCTCTTACATGCTTAAAAAAAAGGTAAGAATAAAAGAGCATTTAAGATACAGTCCACCTTATAAGGTGCTATCTGGATTGTTTCTTTTCATTGCCTACAATTTCTGTAATTATGTAATTATACATGTATATGCATATGTAATTAATGTTATATTTGCTCCATTAGAAACGTGTCCATGGACTATATATCTGCCACAAATGCAACAGTTCATACTACTATATTAGCCTAATATTGAAGGCAGAATGGTGACCTTCAAAAATTTGACATGTGTATCTTCAGAACCTGTAAACATGGTCAAAAGGACTTGGCAAATGTGATTAAGTTAATGATCTTGACATGGGGAGATTAGCCTGGATTATCCATGCGGGCCCAGTGTAATCACAAAGGAGAGGAAGATTTGATTAGACATATGGTGAGGGAGACTCCACCAACCATTCCTGGCTTTGAAGGTGGAGGAAGGGACCATTAGACATGCAATGCAAAGCAGGCAGCCTCCGGGAGCTAGAAAAGGCAAGGAAGTGGATTTTCCCCTACAGCATTCAGAAGGAGTGCAGGCCTTCTGACACCTTGATTTTAGTCCATTGAAATGGACTTCAAATATCTGACTTCTACACTGTAAGATTATAAATTTGTAGTCATTTTTCACAGCAGCAACAAGAAACTAATACAGCAGAACTTAGTGTTTACAGGGAGATATCTAAGCTGTTTCTATTTCAAACCTCTATGATCTGAAATAATTGAGCAGTGACTTGAATGAGTTGTTAGTTCTTTGAGCAGAAATGACAGAATTATGGGCACTAGCTGGCTGGGTGCTAAGAAACCAGCCAGTTTAGAAGTTCTTAGAAAAACCCATAAGTATATTCCAATGTAGACTATTTATAGTTACATTGTTTTTAAAGAATGTATCCAATAACTGCCTTTATATGCCTTTTAAGTAAAGTTTTTAAAATACGCTATTTCAATAAATTATTTTTACACCTCCATTTTACTAATGCATAAATGGGAGCTTGTGACTGAAGGTCCCAGGTGGATGAGAAGAACTGTAATTAATGAAAGTCAAAAGACTCAAGGAGGAGGGAGGGGGAAAAGGAAGGGAGAGACAAAGGATTATGACTGTAGCTGATTAAATTGCTCTGTTGTGGCCTGAAATACGTAGCATTTCTTCTGAATTACAAAATATTTTCTCTGTGAATTCCTAGCAATTTAGAACTGTACTGCCCAGTGCTGCAGCCGCCTGCCACGTTGCTATTGAGCCCTTGAAATGTAGTTGGTCTGAACTGAGATGTGCTGTTTAGTGTAAAAGGCACATTGGATTTCAAAGACAGAATGGAAAAAAAAAACAGAATATAAGACACTTCATCAATAATGTACATTAATCACATGTTAAAGTGATGTATTTGGGTTAAAAACATATATATGTATATAATTAAATATGTATATTGGGTTAAATAAATTATATCATCAATTTTTTTAATGTAGTAGAAGCCCTCTTATCTGACATTATTTGCACTCAGTGTGAATTGAGCAAAAGTGTTCACTGACTGGAGAAAGCCTAGTGGCCTACTAGCCGTGGGTGGCAGGGAGCTTGGAAATGAATGGGGATATGTGCCAGTCAGATGAGTGAATTAAGTGAATGTTGTCCAAGAGAACATCAACATCAAATAAACAAGATGACATACTGTGCTACAAAGAAATGCAGTTGATAAGGTGCAAAGTAACTAGCGGACCACATTCCTAGATGAATATTTAGCTACTGGTAACTTGGGGAATATGGGTATTTCAGTGGGGTAGGAGTGAAAGCATAAACTTTGAGGTAGAAGCAAGGGCTGAGCAAAGGTTCAGAAATGTAACTGTGGAGTATTTATGGGGAACCGTGACTAGCTCGGCTTTAGTGAAGAGTTCACGCAATGGAATAGAGTAAGCTCTTACACAGAAATTTAGTATGTTAGGTGTATATAGTCCAAGGAAATATCCACTTATTTCATGTAGAAATGTAGCATAAATTTACTTTGCCAGAAGAAATGGGCCCAACATATGCTAGAGAACAATGGTGAGAAGCTCATAAATGAATGCTAGATTTGTAGACTTACAAGTAAGCCTGAGTGGAATAGTGCAAGGAATAATTTGTTATATTTTGCTATGGCAGAGTATTCTTATTTTCCTCTCATTTCCCGCCTACACTTAATTTTTAAAAAGGGTTATTGAGCTATAGTGTACATACATACAGAGCATAATAGAGCTTAACTTTGTACAAATTTAAACACACATCCATAAAATCAGTACCCAGAGCAAGACACGGAGCAGTGCAGCTCCACGAGCCTCCTCAAAGCTCTTTTCAACAACTTTCCCACCCAGGGTAACTGCTATCCTGATGTTTAGTAGCATATATTAGTTTTGCCTGTGTTGATACTTTTGTAGAATTAGAACCATATACTATGTACTCTCTTTTGTGCCCTATACTTAATTTTAAAGAATCAACCCAAATCTTACATGATTGAATGAATCCCTCATTAACAGAATTGTCAGGAGGATTAAATGAGTTAATGTATGTGACCTTTTTGACTGTGAGCTTCCTGGGTGGTGCCAGCCCAGCCATTCTTCACAGTCCATGGGGCAAGCCCACACTACCTAGGCAGGGACCAACCATTCCCTTACTCTCAAATGAGCATCTCCAAATAAAATAGGATACTTGGCTACTTGATTGATCTCGTTTTTGGCCAAAGGAGAACAAGTTCCATTTCTGTTACATACTTATCTTTCTTTCTAGAAGGGTCATGTCCTGTTTACCACAGTGCCCCCAGTGGCTGACAGCAGGTACTGTTAAGTATTTAGTTAACTATTGGCTGCTGGTTGAACGACTAAATAAGTGCTACCCATATTGGGGCTTAGGAAATGATGTCAGAATCTGATCCAGTCTTTTGAGCTAGGATGGGTAAAATTACAATAGTAAAATTAGAGTAAAATCTATCTCCCTCCTTCTTTCCCTGAACTGGCCAGGAAAATCCACTCAAACCTAGCACATTCTATACTTGGAACTTACCTGAACTCACCAGATCTGAGACCTTCCGAAATAAGGGCAGTACTACACTGCTTTTAATACTGAAGTTTGCTCAACTTAAACAGCTTTTAATGTACTAATGGTCAGGATACTAAAAAGTTTTCAAGAATACTCTCTTCCCAACACATGGCAGTCATGAATAATTATTTTCTCACACACTTTATCTTGATTTTCTACCAATCAATTTCACATATTCTTGACTATATCTATTCATTAAAAACAAACAAAAAGCCAGGGAAGTGGAAAGGATAATGTTCCAGTGGAAGTCCACTTGGTTCATTTCACCCTCCACTACTTAATTAAAAATAAATGTTCACATTTATTTTTCTCACAGAGTAGGCAGTACCTCGTCAAAAACCACCATCTGTTTTACATTACAATTAAAGTTTGATTGGCAAGCAAGCCCGGCACACTCTATAACTGAATAAATCAAGCAGGGAATTACATGGTTATAAAATGAGCTGAAAGTTTTTAACAAAGTGGTAGTTTGACTACAAAGCAAAACTGATTTCATGCAGATAACTAAGAAACCAAAGCTATTTATATAATCCGTTGTGTAAAGTAAATGTGGTTAATATTCCCTGATAGAGTCATGACTAATTTTTTTAAATTCTTTCAACTTAACACTCACTGAGATTTTCTAAGCACCGTGCTAGACACAGAAGCTATAAATAGCAATCTCTACTCTTCACAACAGAATGTCTAGTGGGAAAGTCTTGTGGAAGCATGAGGTATTCAGGAAATGATTCAGAGACCTGTGCCTTGAAGGCTGAGTGAGACTTTAACAGCCTCAGGAGACAAGAGCTGTCATGCGGATTGACCATCACAAACACAGACATGGAGATGGAAGTATGCACATACAGGTTTTTGGAAGACCCAAGTCACCAGGTCCAGATTAGGACGTGCAGAAGGACAATTATTATTACTTAGGCAACAGACAACTATGGAAGGTCTTTGAATAGGAAAGGTGTGATCAGATCTTCATGTTTTTTTATTTATGTTCACATATGAGAACATGGGTTGTCCTCTCAGCAGTTATAATTCACTCTGTAAATGAACAGACTGACATTCTGGCTTCATGTGTGAAGTCTCAGTTGATACAAGCATTCTACTGAGAGGCGACTTGTTTTTGTTGGGTTAATCCATAATATTTCTGAGCGTAGGAAGTGGAGGTAAAAATCAGGATGCTGATGAACTTACCAAGGCAATGCACAGACCTGACTGGGTGACCGTTTGGCTTGCCCAGGGGACACCATGATGTTGCCACACGATTTCTTGATATTTCTACAGAACAGAGATCAGAGTGATTGGTTTGATAATCCAAGAAAGAGATGAAGAAGGAATTAGAGCAGTGGCTTTATGCAGCCTGAGAATTTACAACAGATTTCAATGTGGGCGATGAGGGAGGGGCAGGAGACTCTTAGTGGGTGATGGAAGGGAAGGCACTACAACGAAAAGAACAAAGAAAGGATAGGTCCGGGCTGGGAAAAAAAGGACATGCTGCATTTAAGGTGTTGAAGAACAGTCATATTAAAATACCAAAAGGCAGCTGAAAATATGGCTCTGAATGAGACTCAAGAAATGGAAATAGTTGGATTTTCATTTCTTAAGAGGTCAAGTTGTGTTAACAGATTAAAAGCACCTGTAAAAGGAGCTCTAAAGGAGAAAAAAGAGGTCTAAGAACAGAAATGCTAGGGTTAAATCTTTAAGGGTTCAATCAAGACCATGAAACACAAAACCAAAATGAAATGAGCAATGCCAAGTCAGCTTGTACACAGATGCTTTATTGTGGATGTTAACTGTCAACATTGTATGCAAGATTCTCTTAGAATGGAAAGTCTTCCTATACATCAAAAAACTCAAATTTAGTCAGGGTAATTGCTGTATTAATGCGAAAACCTTACAACAAAATGAAGTATTATATATGTGTAGTCAGTTTCCATGCAAGTATGGCTGCTTCACGAATGTCTGGCATTGATAGCATACTGAAAGAAATTCAAACGAACACAATAGTAAAAAGGTGACTTAAGATGCCTGACATGTTTAAGATTAAAAATCTTCTTGCAAAAAGCAACAAAGCAGTTAACTGGAAGATTCAACCAATACCAACCCAAATATGTACTATGTCCAATAAGCGCAGGCTTACCTGTAATATACTACATTTGGGATAATTTAATGCTCAAGAAAAATTATGCTTTAAAGAAATATAGCTCTTCCAAGATACTATACTTTGGTGATTGGAGACTATGTACATCCAAACCAGATAAGGGCTACATTAAAAAAAAGAAAAAGAAAAAGAACCATTATGTGCTATTATAATGCAAGGTAACAGAAACTGAAATGATCCAGTATGGTTTTGCTACAATCACTGGTTTCACAAAGTGAAATTTCTGCGAGAAGTTCCCTAATTATGAAGCAATCAACAGACTTAACAAACATGCTGAGAAGATTCCAAGTGGTTCATCTATCTGTTATCAACAAGGCATAATCTTAGGACCATACATTTTCTTCACTTCTCACTACATATAATATGCAAAAAATGAGCAAGTGGATTTAAATAGCTTAAAACCCTTTTAGGACTACTGTTCAAGAGCTAGGCATTAAAATATTTCCATTTCTATTAACATAAAATCAGAAAATCTTAAACTGTTTTTGTCTTAAGGCATAGTATTTTGGTATTTGCAAGAATTTGCCTGGTAAAGGTTGATTCCATTAAGTTAACTTGAAAACTTGCCATCATTTGCTTTTTATCTTTTCACACAGTGCAAGTGGTGGTTGCTCTTTCCTTCTCTCATAGCAGCAAGCTGATTCTGCTACTTCCACAGCAGCATACTTCAGGAGTGGAGAGGGAGAGAGTGTGTCAATTATAAATAATTAAAACTACAGTGTACAATTCTATTTACCTGTCAGTGTTTAAGTTGACAGCACACCATTATGTCTCAAAAAAAAAATTAATTAAACTCCACACAAAAGCTAATAGACATTCTTTCAAGAAGAAAAAAATTAAGTGCAAACACCTAAAACAGGCAATTGAAGCAACTGTTGTAACCTGTAGAGAAACACAAAACATTTATAAAAGGACAAAATATTTTTATAAATAAAAGATAATGTTCTCTACTTCTGAAACAATGAGTAAATATAATAAACTTCTAAGTGCAGACTGTTTTTGAGGACCAAAGTACCATATTATATTTTTAAACAAAAATGCAAAAATTTCAAACACATATACAAATCACCAGATTAATTTATATGACCCCCCATATAATTTAAAAAGAAAATATTAAATTATTATTTAGTACATTTGTAGAATTACTTCATAACCAACATGACTTAAAGGGCATAGTGCAATATTTAGGTAGATGTGACATACAGTATAGATATTGTATTCTCTGCAGCTATAACTTACTACTGTTTCATACATAAAAGTCAAAATTGTTCTTTACTATGTTTTTTGTATTAACAGGAAACAACATTGGCTTCTAGAAACCCTGTATAAGTATAAATATCTACATTTAAGCTTTAAAAATGAAAATAAATTATAAAAACAGACTTCTTTCCAATTTACAAAGTTTTCCTGCTTCTACATACTGTACAATACATTCAACAAAACTTTCAGCTCTTCTAAGATTTATGAAAATACTGACTCTTTACTAATAAGGAAAAATATCATTTCAATGTTTTGTTTTTAGTACTATGCTCAAATAAATACATTTAACACTGTAGTTAATTTTACTGTTTTTTTAAAAATACCAAAAATAAGTAGTGCAACTTTCAATCCTTCCTTCAAATTTCTTTCCACTGTATTTCTTTGTAAATGGTAGCCTAAGTAAATCAGCACATGGGCAAAAGTATTTCACAAAACCATGTGCGCTTCCCATACATACTCATTTCAGAAATCATACATACTCATAAACCTATCTATAACAAAATTGCAGCATCAAGAGAGTTTAGCAACACAAATTTCTGAAGAAATTGTGTGAGAATTTACTTTTAGAATATCCATGAACATTCTAATATGATTTCCCCATTTGTTCTCTAAAAACAATTTTTAAAAATCTCCTCTCTTAAAAAGTAAATTATGAAATTACCTATCCCTACTTAAGTGGCTTAGCTTTCTGCTTGCCCAATATGAAAAAATATGCAAGCTGCTTTAAGGCTGTATTAAAACTTTAAAAACAATTGATAAAAATTTCACTGCAACCTAATTTGGCATAGAACGCAGTACAGGTGGGGGCATCTCATTGGCTCAGGGACAGTCACAGGATGAGGGCTCTCGAAGCACTGCTGGAGGCTGTGTAAGTACTAAGGTATCTTCTTGCTTGTTCAGTCATAATAAGTTGGTCTTCCGTCTTCCCATAAACCACTGTCTCCCACTCACAGCTTGACTAGGAAGGAAATAGTAATAGGGATGTAAAAATTACGAAAATAACCATCTATTTGTACTTCCAGTAGACTTTTTAAGGTCAATTACTTTAATAGATTGGAATTTGATAATTATAAAAATGTTTTGATAATGGCATTGTGATTCTCTTCAAGTAACGTTTTAAAAATACATAGGAAATATTTATGATCAAATTTTTTAAGTCCATTTTTCAGCTATCTATGTTGTTTACAGGCCTGTGGAGGTGGTTTAGAAGTTTTGTCCCCACAGTACCACCCAAATCAAATCAGTCTTAACATGGAAGCAAATGTCAGTCTTTAGTGCTTCAAGTTTTTAGAAAAGATTTAAAGTGAGGATGTAATGCCAATGAATGAGCTGAGAATGCTTTCTGTCTTGCAAATTAGGAAATATGTTCATAACATAAAGTTATGTTTGTTTCATTTGTTTTCTTCCCTTATTATAAAGGTTACTATCTTTTAGGTATGACCTGCTATGTAATAAAATTTTCCTGAAAGGTTCTATGTAAAACACTGGAAAACCACATCATTTAAGATTGAGAGAATGTGCTACATGGTCTTTGAAGAGCAGGGCTCAAGTCAGAGATGAGATGGCCTATCCGACTGCCAAAGATGTTTTCAAGGAATGCTTTTAAATGTCAGGAATGCTAGTGCTGCAGTCACTGTGGTGTAAAGAGGAAAACTTCCTCCTCAATGAACTCTCAAATTCTCTGGGATGAATTATGAAAATAATGAAATAAAAATTTTTCTAGGCTTAATTTGCAGTTACATAGTGGATGCATAGCAACAGAAAAAAAGGATTTTGTTTTATAACTTCTGAGCCAAAAAGTTCACTGGAAACCATTATACCAATAAAATCAAGTTGAAACTGCTTTCAACCACTTACCCTTTCAATCTAGCAATTAGGGTTTTACGTATTTGTTATAGGAGAAGACGTGCCAGAAGTAGACTTAGACATCTTTAATTTAAAAATGAAATAACACTTAAGAAATCAACAGAAGAGTCTTTGACTGTAACTCCAATTATTTAGTTTATATGTGTCCGGAAAAATGGGTCTCTCAAAAACTAAGTCTAGTTTGTGTGACAAAGTAATGGTGAATGTTTAGTTACTGTTGTAGTCAATTTTGAATTTATAAAGAAAAGTATAATTTGTGTTAAGTCCAAAGTGATAACTGAATCAACAACAAAAATAACTAAAAGAAATTTATAAATCCATACCTGAAGATTCTTTTCCAATATGACAACTTTAGAAGTGTTAGGGTTTGGTTTCTTTTTATTAAATGTATATGTTTTGTCAGTTGAATTTATATCTTGTTTTTCAGGAGTCAAGTTGCACCTATTGTCATGTATTTCCAATAATGGTATCATTAATAAAGATGTTGTAAATATATTTTCTGACTAAGAGAGAAAAAAGAAAGAGGAAAATAAAATAACTAATTCAAAAATGGAGATGAGCAGAGGGATTATTGAGTAAGTGGTAGTGGAAGTCCTGTTCATTTCCCTCCAAGAAAGCTTTTGGCTCCAATGAAATTTCTAGTAATGTAGCAAAATTAAATATTCATATATGAACTAAAGATAAATACTGAAATTCAAAGTTCTGAGAACTACCGTTTTTTGACATCATACATGAGAATCAATTCCACTCAAAACAAAACAAAACAAACACAAGGAAGCAAAATATTCTCTATAGTTAATAGTTTCTGAATGTGGCAGAATATTATTAAAGGAAACTATGAATCTCTAAAGAACTAACCACACACAATGAGAAAGAAACAAGAACAATTAGGACTTAACCCAATTGCCCTGCCTCAAGAAATGCATATGATTAAATGAATAAAGAAACATCTTAGTAAAAAAAAAATGTTCACAAACCTGCGTGTCTGAAATGTCTTCAGTCAGCAGTTGAGTACCTGGTTCTTCTTTTTCCCAATTATCTAAGACTAGTGATTTTCTGACTTTCTTTACAGAAGCAGTACGCTAGAATGAGTAATTTACAAAAGATACATTATGGCAAAGTCACACGGACATGGTCAGACTCTCCCCAATAATCA